>JAOWBL010044161.1:0-25788 GCA_028564865.1 Zenarchopterus dispar | reverse complement strand
TTATTTTTGTAAATTTCTAAATTGTGAGTTGTTGTTTTAGCTCCAAACAGCCAGGAAATCACAAAAAAAGTGATATTGAAAGACACCTTTTTCCCTTGGGTCTCAGGAGGATATTGTTCTATCAGTGTGTGTTTTTTGGCTTTTTTGAAGAAAAAAAAAAAAATCACATTTCATACCTGATTACATAAAATGATGGAGAAACCTAAAAAAAAAAAAAAAAATTATATAGAAATATTTCATATATAAAGTCAATGGGGTCACAAATGACTCCACTCGGTCATATTAGTCGCCGAAATAGCTTGGTCGCTTGAGGGTTAAACACTACCATTTACCTATGTTTTCTGTGTGTACCCACTATTTATGAGCGTGACTCCATGATTATGACATGATCAGGATCTGTAAGACTCTTAAAGGGTCAGACCTGATCATTCCTCCACAGCAGGTTGTAGGTTTGGTTGTTGATACAGGAGCGGACAAAGTGCATGCCGTGGTCCTGTATACGGAAGTTAAGGTCTCCAAACCAGAACACTAGTCTGGAGGACAAAGAAAGAGAGAAAGAAAGGGGCTGACACAACAAGAAATGAAACAGTTCGAAGAATTTAATAAAATAAATCTGCTGCTGACAGTGTGACAGTACAATGAGATGACTCAAGTTCCACCATCTCTTTTGAGATCTGTCATATCGTTATTATAAACTTTATGTACAGTTGCAGTTTGCTTCGTGATAATCTATTGATTTACTTCTCTCACCTGTGGTCAACTATTCTTGGAGCCTTCTTACAATCAAACGTCTGCTGGTCCATGATGTACTCAAACTCATCGACTCTCTCTGTGACATACTTCATATGAGGAGCCAAGTGACAGTTGAGGAAGCAGAGCATGTGGCCATAGAAAGACAAACGGATGGACACCCCGCCTTTATTACCCTGAGGACAAACAGGAAGAGATAAGAGACTGAGTTTTTTTAACTAGTGTACTCTGCAGATGTCATTTATTTAGCATCTCAACTTTACAAATCTGCCTTTAGTACTTCTGCTTTTGTGGTTCATAAACGTCTCACACCATGAAGGCCGTGTTTTGTCTGATTTCATGCAAACATTTGATTCCATTCTTTAATTAAAATGGGAGCACGCTGGTTGTACACGTTATGTGAAGACTCTGGGAAGCAGAAAACAATTTTTGCTGCATGTATCAAATTTTTGTTTGGTTTTTTTCTTTTGATGAACCACTCACAGTCCAGTACCATACATCTCATTGTCTGGTGATATATACATATACACAGACAAAAACAAAACAAAACAAAAAATAAATATATATATATATATATATATATATATATATATATATATATATATATATATATATATATATATATATATATAAACATAAACACAATATAATTATACTGTAATATACTATAATGTAATATGTGCTATATTTTTGTATCATACTATATCATAATATAATACAAACTTTTGACTATAATATAATCAAAAGTTTGGACACACTTTCCCAAAGTGAAAACGTGTCCACAGTTTTGACTGGTAGTGTATATAAATATATCATATCATGCACAAACAAAATTAGATGTGCCAAAATAAATTAAAAATAAATTAGACCTATAGTGTGCTGTTGCTTTACATATGCAAATGGGTCAACAGTAAACCACATTACAACAAATCTTTTAAATATTAATTGCCAAGATCAAAGAAAAAAGCTGCAAATATGGTCACATATTTTAGTGACAACTTCTAAAACTCAGCAGTGCTAAAACATTTGAGGACTATTATTATATTTACTGTTATATTTTCATATTTTTTTGTAATCATATTTTCATAATAGGTAAGAAGGTCACAACAACGTGCTGTAGACTTCAGTGATGTTTGTTATCACATAATCACATTATCTGTTGTGCTAACATCAAAAATTAGGTGACATTCATCATATTTATTAATTCTATTTGCCAACAAATCAAAAGTGTGCAGGCATTCTTGACAATTGTTACGCTGAACAGTTAAAAACATTGAGACAAAACATTTTGGTCTTTCTTGTCCAAGTCAACATATCAAACAGTGTTTTATCGTGTGTGTTCATGACTTACCCAGTAACCAAAGAGACCTGTGCGTGTGTACGTGGCCTGGATGTCTCTGATGAAGGGAATGTGCTTTATTTTGGAGAAGAAGAGCATCAGCAGACCCTGCATTCTCACCGATGACACCTGAAACGTACCCACATGACCCCACACTGTACAGGACAATCAAGAACTTACATCTACATATTTGAAATGTGTAACACTTAAAGCTTTATTTGTTCTTGTTCACCTAGAAAAGTGACTGTCAGCGTGACAAATTTTACCTTGACATACTTCCGCGGTGCAAAGATGGACATAAACATGTGAGTCCACGGGTCATCGAATACCATGTCTGACACAAATCTCACTGGCCCCGAGTACACTTCCTGCAGACTGAACACAGACACAGCCCCGACTGTTAGGATGCCTCGTATCTAGTGATCTGAACACGTAACTGATGATAAAAATCACAGATACCCGATGACATAGAGGTCTGCGCTTTTTGGTGAATTCAGGTGGAGAAGTGAGGTCACATCTTCTGGAGGATCGGCAGTGGCAACATTCCACGTCACCATGTGAAGCCTGTAGGCAGGGACAATAAAAAAACATCAGCATACCGGCTACGACAATCCAATGGATGGATGACTGAAAGGTCATAAAACTGCAACTCATTAAAAAAAAAAAAAAAAACAATCAGCTTCTTAAAGAAAAACAAAACAACAACAAAAAAACTCCATTAGGCTTCACAACCATAGTGACTTTTTCATCAAAGAAATAACTAAAGTACCTCATGCTGAAGGCTGCTACAATTTAAGTAGTGTATTACAACTACAAGCATGTCGGGCTAAAATAGCCTGCACATAATGAAAGCAGTAATTATTTTTCACAAGTCTGAACAATTTATAACAGTTTTACACCTGTGCCACAAAGATACAAAAAACTCCAAAAATATAAATGATCTGATGGAAGGTTTGACCTAAGCAAGAATAAAGAGTGTCTGTTATTGTCCAGCGAGGTAAATCAGAGAAAAATACAAGAAAGAAACAGAGTAAGACTCTTGTCAAGAGTCAGCAGAAAAAGGAAGCAACAGACGGCATCGTTCTCCACCTGAAGCTATCCTTTTTTGGTTTGTTGGCTCTCTTAGCGCAGGCTAGAAAAGCGTTGTCCAGGGTTTTGACCATTTTATCATGGAGTTCATTTTTGGGGTCCAAGTCATCCACACAGGTCATCAGCTGGCTGAGCCGATGCCGCAAAGCCAGTCTGCTCCCTGTCGACTGCGTGGCATCAGAGCTCAGGGTGTTGCTGCGGACGCGGCCGATGGTGCCTAACAGCCGGTTGATTTCATCCATTCCAGCTCAGGCCGGGAAGCCTAACCAGGTCAGCTTAAAACCCAAGAGTAATGGCAAAAAACAAAACAAAAAAAAAAAAGTATTTCTGAAAGAATAAAAACTGCAAAGTATACCAAAACAAAAAAGATTTACATGTAAAATTTGAAACTCAAAGAAAAAGCAATTATAAAAGGAGAAATAATAGTTTCCACTGAAGAATCAAACCACTGAGTGAGTGAGGAAAGCCCAGCCTCGGTGATCTCCAAGGGTGATTAGGTTAATTTGTCCTCGTGTGTTCAAAACTACTTCTAATCTATTGAAAAATGTCTCAACAATACAATAGGCCTATTTAAAAAAGAGAAACCACTTCGCATGCACGAATCTTGAAAAAAAAAAAAAAAAAAAAAGCTCTAACCCCTTAGCAAGGTACTAAGCAGTGCTCCTGGCTTGCTTTTTTAACTACAAATCCGCATTACTTGTGTACAGTTGGGAAACCTAATCCAGCTGACAGAAAGCAGTCAGATTTGTAGACTGCAAAGCACTGCACTGTGTTTAGTTGTGGAGCACGTTCAACCCTAAATGACACCGATAATCAGGCTTATCAGAGAAGTCTCCAAGTACCAGCCACAACATAAGTGTTGGTCAAATATTCAATGCAAATCTTTGAGAGACTAATGTGATTTTTTTTTAAAAATTATTCAACAACTGGAAGAATAAGCATAAGACACTGAAGGCAAGGCAAAGCCTCGGTCACAAAGGTTCTTACAGACGGTGGGTTCATGCAAATTTTCCAGTTTGTAAGACATCTGGAGTTCACAGACATTCATGGAGGGGGACATAGTTTTCTACAGTTTTTGTAGGAACTCTGTACAGCTGCCGTTCAATTCACAAGAGCAACCTGACGCATTCTTGAGAAAATGAGGTGATTTTCTGCCCCACACTGATCATGGAGTTTATATGACCTCCATAAGGGTGCCCTGGAACCTACCAATGGTCTACTTACGGTCATCTAACAAAAACTGTTGTCAGAAGGTGTCCGTTCGGAATCCCTTTGTGCAGCTCAAGGTAATCTCAGCTCATTGGTGGGAAGATCCAACGGCTTTGGGCACATTTTGTCGGTCTATATAAGTGGTGGCTGTCCAATATCTCCAAACATCTGTGTCTTCATCATATCATATGGTGCAATGTTCATGGAAAGGTTTGTAATTTTCTAGATGTCAATCATGGCAAGAAGACCACAGCTGCACCTTCTACAGCTGGGGGAAGTAGAAGAAGAAGTAGTAGTAGTAGAATAAGAAGTATTAGTAGAAGAAGAAGAAGTAGAAAGAAGAAGTAGAAAGAAGAAGGAGGTGATGATGATTATGATGATGATGATCTAGTGGTTGTAGCTGCTCCTTTCCTTCAGCCGTGGCCCAGCCGTGCACGTATGACTTACTTCCGGCTTATGAAGTATTTCCAGAAGTATGCGTCTCCATTCGTAAGGCATTCATGGGGGACAATGTTGTTTTCTCTCTCCCATGGCATGTGTCTCTCTCTGCTCTCCTTTCAGTCTTCTCTATTCCCTAACCCCCAACCGGTGGAGGCGGATGGCTGCCCCTCCCTGAACCTGGTTCTGCCGGAGGTTTCTTCCTGTTAAAAGGGAGTTTTTCCTTCCCACCGTTACCAAGTGCTTGCTCATAGAGGATCATTGGATTGTTGGGATTTTCCTTGTAACACTGTTCTATCTTTACCCTACAGTGTGAAGCACCTCAAGGCGACTTTTCTTGTGAAGTGGCGCTATAGAAATAAAATTGAATTGAATTGAACTGACACTGAAAGGGCCCCTCTCGAACACCTTAATGTGTTCTTGCGCCACACGTACATGAACATAGGGCCGTTGTTCTCTTAGGTTGTTCCTAAAGTATTCGTCTGTAGACACTCCGACGCGGCTTTTCGTGACGTGTTCATAGAAAACCTTGGACATAACCATCGACCTGAACTTAGGAACGGGCTATGAACGCTGGATTCTTATAAAGCTGCCTTAAGGAAGCCGTAGGAAATGGTCCAAAAATCGTTGGTAGTGTTCACAGCCGTTGACACGGGTCGTTGTGCCCGAGGCTTAAGCAACGTGAAAGTTGAATTAAAAAGAAACAGCTTATTTTCTTTTTCAAAAAAGGAGAAGAGATAAAGCTTTCTTCTACTGATAATCATAGATGATGATGAATTGGATGACTGAAAATTTAAACCATCCTAAAAATATGGGATGAAGAATAGCTGATGTCTCGTGACATTCAGTCCACGTCCAAACGAATCAATCCTGAAGTGGTTACAGCAAAACCAACACAACATAGTGACCTTTTAAGAGACCCTTATAGTTTGTGCACGAATTTTAAGATAAACCAATATATATTCAAGTGATACCACTTCTACGGGCACGTAAGTTCTCCGACATTCCAGGTGGCAGGGATGCAGCAGTGCTGGGACAGGGATATAACACCGATCCCACCTGAAGGTTTCTCCTCCGCGGTCTCTCCCCGCCGACCCGGGACCCTCCTCGGGTTGGATATCTGACGGCTCCTCGTTCCCCTCCATCATCTCAGCACCTGTGAGGAACACACGCCAGAATCGAGCTCTTGTCCCCGCTACGGTAAAACCACGAAGGTCGGTTAACTAGACATGTCCATCCCTGGCTTCTGAAGTTAAGTACGAGCTTTATTAACACCGTACCTCAGACTGACCAAAGGCAACGTGCACCGCTGCAGCAGTACATCATCTTTACAGCGATCCACAACGCCAGCCTACGTAGCAAGTTCAACCAAACCTCGTTTTCATTCATTTGAAAATCAAATATGGGACTACGAATGGGGCTATTCAGTCGTATAATACCTGCTGTGCCCTGGTAGAACTTGTCTTTTGATGTTCTGCGTGCTCGTAAAAGGAGGAACCTGATCTTCCAGAAGTACAGTATATTTTGTTTACGTTCCGCCCCTAATCCGGAAGACAGATTGTTCGACTTCAAAATAAAATACCAAAAAAAAAGGGTTTCCATTTTGACCGTTAAATGGACACTCGCCGTTTTAAATGTACTTTTCGTAAAGCTTTAGTGTCAATCTGTCGATGGAAAGTCCAATTGTTAATAAAATGACGGGATACTTACACGCACCTTAAACTCGTAACTTGTTAAATAAAGAAAAACAAACCGCTGAATTGTGTTCATAGTACATATGAAAAACACGCCTAGAAAACCTGACAAGAAAGACCCTTGAGTCTTTTGTGATCACTCACCCTTCCTAATCAACCTGAGTGGTTGTGCTTTTATTCTGAAGAGACCGTCTACTCTTGCTGCAGTAGTGGATTACCTGACTAAATTATGATATTGTGCAATCTGAAAATGGATTAATACCAATACACAGACAGCAAAGAACAATTTAATTGCTTTTAATATACTGCATAATCACAACTAGTGTCATTAAAAGACAGATCATTTCAATTAATACAGGAAAAGACAAAGTGACCAAAAATTTTAACAGTTAAGGAGACTCTTCATTTGCTAGTCATTTTTTAATCTGCTCAAAGGTCCTTTTTATTCATAATAGCTAATAACTCATTAGCTCAACTTAGCTGTATAATTAAAACAAACATGCAAGCATCTAAATGAACTACCTAGCCAAAAGCATATCAAGTTAGATCTTGACTACCCTTACTAAATATTACCATGTGTCATGGTCAGTGTAAAACTTTAAAGTCTTGGAGGTGTTTCAAATTAGAGAAAGAGAACAATACCTATACTTTGTGTGCTTAGGAAACCAAAATAACTGTATTTTAGAGTATACATATATAACCTACAGAAGGTGAACAATACCAATGAACAACAATACTCAACCCAAAAGAAACAAAATTCAGTAATGTTGCTTTGTAAACTACTCTCACCTTTGTCCTAATGTTTCAACATTTAAGACCAACAGACAGGAAGAAGAATATTTCAGCTTTAGAAAAGACAGATCTCTCAACTGGCCCGTTTCACGTCGCTAAAAAAAACCTGCAGTTGTGTGGAAATTCAGAACATAAATATGCACAATTGCTTCACAATACTGAGCTCTTATTAAGAGCAAATCTTTATTAGGATTCAAGGGTTGTGTTCTTGATTATGCCTTAGAAACAGTTGTGGTTCCAGTCAAGTCCTGTGAGTATAATCTGAGCTGGCTGAAGTCAAATCCTCCAATTTCAGAGACCTGAGAAGAAAGACAGATGAAACAGGAAAGATCTTCTTTTTTTTTTTTTGAGTAGAAGTTACTCATTAAATAATCATGTATACTCACTGGGGCACTTCCCATCACTCATCAGCTGACATCCCTTTAACTTCATCATTTTTCCTCATCTGTAACACGGAAAAAGAGAAACGACACAAAGTCCACTTTATTCAGAGATTCTGCTGCCGGAGTGAACTAGACATGAAACTGTCAACACTGTGAGTAAATATTTGCACAGAACTGTACATATTTCTCACACACACCAGTGGCAGGCCATGAAATGTTGGTACATATAAACACTGGCGCATATATACGTGCACACACACACATATATATCTACACATACATACAGTCCAAAAACCTGTATGTTAGGTTGATTGACAACTCTAAATCGCCCATAGGTGTGAGTGTGTGTTGTTGTTTGTCTCTATATGTGGCCCTGCGCTACACTGGCGACCTGTCCAGGGTGTACCCCTGCCTGTTATGAGCTGGGACAGACTCCAGCAGACCACCGTGTACAGGAACCAACGGCTATAGAAAATGAATGGATAAAATTTGCAACATTATGCTGCAGTCTAGTTTTTTTTCTTACTTTGTTCCAAGTGGTGGAATGTTGAGTCACTTACAGTCTCAGTGGGGAGTTTATGTTGCATCACCACCAACTAGTTTTTTAAAAATAAATTTGTTATTGCTCAAAGGTGCTTCGTGCACATCACTAAAAAGCACAATGTGTCTCAAATTGTAGGCTTGTAAGTCCAGAATGCTTTCCTTCATGATCTTGTTATCAGCTATGACACAGACAAATATATTGTTGACTGAATTCTCTTATCATACACAGTTCCTGGAATTTCTTGTGCAAAATTTCATTGAGAAAATCTGTCCCTTGTCTATTAATTATTTTAATCCAATGACAACTGTGTTTTCAACAGGATGCCTTTATTTTTTGCGAAATAGGTAAGTATGAGGAAAACTATCAATCCATAAAGAATTTTGGGCTTGCCAATTTATAAAGAGAAAACAGGAAAATATTTGTTGTCATGGTCAAATATTGCTCCTGGTGGAATTCAATTAAAAACAAAACAAAACAAAAAAAAAACACCCATGACCTAAGCTCATCGTGCTTCAACCCACAGCAGTGCTACAGTGAAGCCATTAGTCACCTCATCTAGCTCCTTCTTCGTCTCCTCCTCCATACGCCGTATGTCGTCCATTGTGAGATCAATCCATTTGTCAATCCAGCAGAACAGCTGTCTGTGAAAGTGGGTAAACAAACGCTTCTCCACCTGGACACATTGGAGTGTGAGAAGGAGAAGTCAACGTACACATTTTTTACTTTGTGTAGAAATTCATATTTTAGTCAACCACGGGTGACTGACATAAAAAATAAACATGTAATCAAAAAAAAAAAAAAAAGGAGCAAAAGAAGAAAACATCTCATGTATACCTTCTGAATAAAGTTCTCCATCTTGGTCTGTAACCCCCGCCACTTGAATTCGACAGTGACCAGCTTATAGGCACACATGTGTGGACAGTTAGGGTTGTTGGCGAGTTCTTGCTGTGAAAACAAACGTGTACAGAGAAAAATCAATCATTTTTTTTCCTCTTTAATAAAGGAGTCATGATATAGAGCAAAAGGATGCATGGTACCTTCCAGTTGGGTCCTAGAGGCCCTCTACCAGTCTTCTCTGACTTAAAGATGGCTGGATCCTGATCTGGTTTGTAGTCCTGTAGAATTCAAAGAAACATATTATTGTCTTTTTTCATTTGTTGGGAGAAAGAAAGTCCAAAGGTCTTATCCAAATGTTTCTTGCACACTTTGGTAAAAGTACCATAGGCACAAACCTCAAAAGTACCCTACTTACTGCACTATTTACAGTAACAAGCTTTAGGTGATGGAGAATGCCATGCAGTTGATTGGAGATAAAGATGGAGGATTCTAGTCTGATCTGCATTTGTGATTTAATAGTACCATGCAAGTCTTAACCTCTCCGTGCACGACACAGAAACCTGAACAAATGACCGGGTTGTGTTGCATCTGTGATACTCTAGGGTTTTTGTGTTGGCAGACACTTCAGATACCCAACTACAGAAGAATTTCTTTATAAAAAAGATACAACCTTTAATCCCGCTTGTACAATGATACACAGTGGCAAGTATGAAACAAAGCTGAAGGGATTTTTTTTTTTAAACTGGGACTGTGTGAAAACCACTAGTGCCTAAAAACAGGCTAATCAAGAAATATCACACAACTATTCAACTCTTGATCTGCAGTAGGACATACTACATACCCAACATTCAGCGTTACCTACGTAGTATATCATGAACATTATTTACAAAATCCCAGCTCACTCCATCAATGATCGATAGACCGTCACTGGAGAGTTCCAATCAGTGATTGATTAATAAATAAATAAATAAATAAAATCTCTGACCTAGTACCAAAGCTTGTTTCTATAGTACTAATGCTTTTCTCTTACCTTCCCACTGATGCCACTATTATCAGCGATGTCAATATCAATGACCTCAGTAGTTTCCCAGGTGCTTTTGTCAAGTCCGTGTACCTGCATACAGAGGTAAATAAATAATTAAAAATAAAATAAATCTGTTTTTAAGTCAGTGAGTTTCTTGGCTAAAGCAAGAGCAACTCAACAACGTCAGCGTTTAACCAGTGAAGATACTGTGTAATCTAAATAAGGCAGACTTAAATCATCTAAGCTAAAACTTCTGGATCAGGACATATAAAAATGCAATGAAAAGAGAAAACTACTTGTATACTCGTTTTGGTTCTGTACATACCCAGCTTAGGTCCTTTTGAGCTTCAGTAATACAGGCGCTTTCAAGAATTGTTTTTTTGTGAATTGCTCTTCCAGCAATACAATACCCACTAGTGAGTATTCTTCTACTAAGAATCAAGGACGATTATATTTTTTCTTCATTCCTCATTTCTCTACTTCTACAAATGTTCTTAGATAGAGATATTAGTCTCCATGCTCCCATTTTATCTGATCTAGTAATTTAGTACAATAGTGGCTTGTGTGTGACACTGGGTAACACTAGTCAGTGTATTCACATTTAAAGTCCAAATTTACAGATATTTCGGCTCAATATCAGCAACTTAGTCTAGCTCGTGCGCAAGCTATTATTAGCAGAGGTTGATAGCACGCTCAGTTTTGCAGGTAAAATTCTTTAATGGTTTATCTGCTCTTGAGATATCCAAGTATTTGTTGGCCAACTGAACAAACTAACTACCAAACTTGTGCTGCCATTTCAAAAAGAAAAATAAATCTGCCTAAAACTTGTCTGGAACTTAAACAAGCTAATCAACTTTCTGTACCAAGATTATTATGCAGTTTGAAACTGAATTCCTCTCTAAAAGCACCCATTACGCCGACTTCAGCCTTTCATCTCTGTGAAAACAGGAAAATATCTCCGACAGCAATCTCTTACCAAAAAGCTGATTTCCCATCAGCATGTCCAGTTCCTCACCTTTATCACTTTTTTAATCGCCTTTATCTAAAGCTGTAATCCTTTTGCTACAGTAATAAGGTTAGTACTATCGGTAAACACCATGACTTACATTGTTCTGGTCTCCCATGTCGGGCTTGTGCCATGTCTCAATCTTAATCATGAACTTGTCCTTCATGTAAGTGTTCTGTAATGACAGAAGATTTCAATGACACATCAATATTATATTGTTCCACATGTACTTATTCAGTATGAACTGTGAATCCTGTTTTTTTTTTCTATCATGTGATGATACTGTAAAAGTAAACAGGCATGCTGACAAAGAGTCTGTATAATAGTACAACATTAAGTGCCAGCAAGAACTATGTTTCTAAGTTAAGTAGAGCTGCATTATGAACCCATAATTTTCCCTTGCTGAGGGTGTGTCTGCTAATTTAGATTTTTTTTCTCTCTTTTTTTTTTGCAAACTAAATAAAATAGCTGACTAGAGCAAAAAAAAAAAAAAAAAAAAGAAAAAACTCCAGTAACCAAGTGGGATGAAAATATGGAGTTAAGAAAAAGTCTCTCTTAAACTGACATATAATAAAACCCACTTTGCCTTGACGTGGCCTAGAAACCATGGTCTGTGTTGGAGCAGCTCAAAAGCTAATTCAGAGTATTTTTGAGTTCATCAGCATTCAAGAGGACACCTCCACCTAAGACCTACTTACTTTTGTCATGGTGTGTAGACAAATCACGCTACCTGCACACATTTTTTTTTGTATCCAAAAAGATCCACTGAGATGAAAATGTGATTTTTATTATTATTGTCTCTATACTGAGAGGATCTGCAGTGAGGTCTGATCTTTTCACAGCTGAAGTTATGCAGAATAAAGACATCTTCACACTTGTGCATTAAGAGAATAATTTTTGCTAAAGTGGGGAAAAAAAACCATTAGTTTTTGTGTAAACAATGAACAGTGAGGCGTTTTAATTCAGTGCTTGAGGGTTTTAGAATTGAGTATAAGACCTGTTTCTTGTACTTAGTTCAAACAGGTTCAAGTTATCCAAACTGGATGGTGATATGCCTTAAGGTTGTTTAATTTTATATAAATTAATTGTCTTGTCTCCTAGATCACCTTTAAGTTAAAAAGGTGATCTAGTCATCTGGAGTCTACAGCCATTTTGAGATATAGACTACTTTACACTTTAATTTATGTCAAATAAGACGCTCTACTAATCATTTTCAGATCCATAAACCCTATACTTTTCTTGATGCATCATTAGATTTCACAAACTCCAAATCTCTACATTCCTGAATAATATATTTGACTGATTTTAACATTTTTCAAGAAGTTACAAAGGAAATTTGTTTGAAATTACTTTTCTCTCCTCTACTTGGGAAGGACCACCGGACTCAGGCTAATCTCGTGTCCTGCTCTGTATGTTTCTTCTCTCATTTTACAACACAGTCTGGTAGTCACGTCTGCCTGGTACCATGTCAACTGACATGGTGTTTTAGGGTGGTAGAAGTGTTTATCACTCACTCACACTCTTCTCTCCGTCTGTCATCAGTCCACTATAGTCCTGCATTTCATCTAACATTATTACCTTTCATTCCGTTCATATTATTTGATATTCACTGACTTAATTCTACTACCCCTGGGCTTGTCTTGAGAACAGATTTTAAGATAAAAGTTTTTAAACACAAACATGTACACATTTCGTGTGGACACTGAAAATATGAGCACACTTACTGTCAGGACTGGATCAGAAGAGCGGTGGAAGAGGAACGATGATGCATCAGAAAGAGAAGGACAAATAGACCTTTAGATCATCTACAGATTTCAAGCATCAATAGTTCATTTGTGAAATTCAGCACTGTAAAGGTGCAGCTAACATTCGTCCTGACTCTGCAACCTGAACAAGAGGCATTAAATTGTAGAGCTGCAACAAAAGACTTTTATCATAGTCGAGTCATCTATTGAAACCATTCGTCAACTAATCTGATTATGAATTCTGCAATAAATGAAATTATTTTTATCGGAAGGCTCCTGCCAGGAGTCAAACCAGGAACCTTCTCACTGTGAGGCAACAGTGCTAACCACTAAGGCACCGTGCTGCAGAGACTACCAGACGTCAATGAGGATGTGGAATTATGAGATGTGAGAGATGAGGGTCAGGGGGAGGTTGATTCAGCGGGCCGACCCCTAAAAGTGAACAGCCAAAATGAAAAGGAGACCGGACAGCAGAGAAATGGAGCTTTGTACGCATATACGAGTCTTTACAGCCCCGCCAGGACATCTGAAGTACGAGCGCAGACGATATTCACCAGCAAATCAAAAATCTGAATGGTTTCCTGAAAGTAGAAAATGAGAACTTTACTGTATGGTACACTACAGATTACGGTACATGTACGCTGACCAGCCACTGGCACCTTTAGGTAGCGAGCATTACAGAACATTTGATCGAGTTCTGGAGAGTAATTGCTTTGATATTGGGGCTCAGAAAAACACAGCAAGCATGTTTTTACGTTCACATTTTTCTCTGCTCTCTGTATCGCTCACAGTGGCGTTTGGCCTCAATGCGCTTACTAAGACGCATGCGTGCGCTCACAGGAGACAGAGAACATCAGAAAATACGTGGCGTCCACCACCTGAAACGGAGACAAAAACATCTGCCTTTTTAAGCTTTTATATGGAGTCATGTCAGTAAAAGAAGCATGAACATGGTCATTTCTTTAAGTTCCGGATCCACATCCTTAAACAGAGGTGTGATGACGTAACCAGCTAATGATGGGTTATTACATTCATTGGAAAGTAACTTGTTCTTTCATTTTAGTCAACTACATCGATTATTTGTTGCAGCCCTACTGAATGGATCGCCAGCCTGCATGTAAGATTGAATTACTGGCCCACGCAGGAGGACTCACTGGTTCGACAGTAAGGATACGCGTTCCAGGCCTTCTCGTGCACCTCCAGAGAACCTTTAGGAGCCAGCACACGGACAAAACTGGGGACTTTCCTGAAAACACACGAACAGGCATCGATATAACAGCACATAAATAAACAAAAGACAAAACACTTCAACTCAGTTTTTTTCTCGGACTTTTCATGTTAAAAACTTTAGTTCAGATAAACTTTTCACTTTCAGCTGTGGACCATTAACAACACTAGCAGCTCTTTGGCAGGTGCATTTGAGAGACGATGTTTACTTGAAGGCATTTTGACATTATTTGAAGTTACTCACAGAGAGACTCTTTTGTTAGGAAGAGAAGGAGGTGATTCTGGTTCTACAACCTCACAAAGCCAGAAGTCCAGCTCTGTAAGCCACTTACGTCTGCAGGTGGTAGACCTTGTGGGTGTACTGTCCCTTCTCTCCATCCTTCTCATATGGCTCGTTGACAAGCACCTCCACACCATCTCCTCCACCCGTTTCACTCTTACTAGCTTCTGCTACTGAATACAGCTGGCCCACTTGATACTGGAAAAAGCAGAGGAGATCGATTTTACTTTCTCAGAGCTCAAATCCTTCTTTTTTGTAACATGTACAAACTGTGTTCCTCAACTACAACTAAAAGATTCATTATCTTGATGTTTTATTCCCCAGAAAAAGTGGGGTGGAGGTAGGATCCTGGTACTTATGGTTCTTGACATCTTTGTCATAGCAGGACTTTTTTTAAAAAATTGAATAAATATCCACTTGCAGTATAAAAACCTTACACTGTAGCCATCTTTTCTTCACTGGAATATTTCACCTACATCATGTGAAAGATGCTGTCCAAAAACATTCAATAATTCAATAATAATGATCAATGATGATCTTGACTTTCTAGAATGATGCTGCTCAAGAAGAGTCTGTTGCTGAAGCAGCTATATCAAACAGAGTCTTTCTTTGCAACTTCTGAAGATTTTTACTGAGCTTTTATCAATTAAAATTGTGATTCTTAATTCTTGAGAATAGCACACTGAAACGTTTGGCCTATTGAGGCAACTGTTGAACTCTTCTGTGTGATTGTTAGGAAGGTGTGCATCTGCGTCATAGTTGAAGAGGATTAACAAAAAAAAAAAAAGAAGAAGAAGACACAGCATGGTCACAGGCAGGTAACAAGTTTTTGTGGCAACAGATGCTCAGCCCTGCCTCTGTGCGCAGCAGCTCAGGAATGTGACTTGCCCTGTATAACCAGTGTGCCTTATCATTATCAAAGACAGCAAGAAATATACAGGGTGGCTTACCAAAGGAAACAGGACATTCAGCTTCCACAAATAATCAATATGGGACAACAGCAACAACATGTTCTGGCATTGTGCTCACTCTACCAGAACATTAAAACCAACAAAAAATAAAAAACATACACATTCACACATGAACCTGATGGATTAGATCGTAACATTTGACAAAAACAGGGTGTGAGCAATAAATGAATGAAAGTCTCTTTAATGTGAGAACAAGAATCACTGGATTTAAAAAAAAAAACAAAACAAAGCTGCATTGTGCCACCCAAATAACTGTCACTATGACTCAAGTTAAGCCTCGGTCACAACGACCTGTACCAACGGCTGCGAACACTCTAGCAACAGTTTCTGGACTATTTCCTACAGCCTCCTTGAGGCAGCTTTATAAGAATTCAGCGTTCGTTGTTCGGGTTGACGGTCATGTCCAAGATTTTCTACGAATGTGCCACGAAAAGCACATTCGTAGAAAATCTTGGTATTTGTCTGTCGACTCTCCGACGGATGAATACTTTAGGAACAACCTGAGAGAACAATGCACCTATGTTCATGTAAGTAGGACACAAGAACATATTAAGTTGTTCTTCGGGGCCCTTAGAGCATTCCCATGAACACCTTTTAAATGGAGATGCGTAAGGCGGAAGTACGTCATACAGCACATATTAAGTACTATAATGCCCTATAATGCTTCCTTTGTGCATTTTATCTTTGTAATCAGTCCTCCACCTTTATGGAGATGAAGTAGTGAAGTACACCGGTCCCACATCATTTCTAATTCACTCATTCCAAACCCACCAACTCTTAAAACTGAAGCCTCAACTATAACAGAGCGTTTGGGTTATTCTGATTATGGGGTGAGACGTAGGGGGTAAGGCCTACTTCATTTACACTTGGTCCAGCTCAAGATGATGTAAACGCCCCGCGGCATTGCTCAATGTCCACTTGAACTGAGCATTCCACATTTAGAGGGATCAGGAAAAAAAAAAAAAAAAAGAAAAAGCTGGTTGTACAGCAAACTGTGATTATATGGTTTAATTAAATGTTTGTTCCTGCTCAGTGTTGGGCAACAGAAAAAACAAAGAGCTCAGTGTTGCATGTGACACTTGGATTAAAACACGCCACGGGCTGGCAGGGACACAAGAAAGGCTCCACGTGCAGCAACAGTGAAGAGACCGAGGGAAGGTGGTGAAAAGGGTGAGGTTGGGACCTGCTGCGAAGAAAACACGTAAAAGACACGCAAATGGGTTCTGAATATATGATATAATGATGTATCCAAGTGTTCCGACTTCCATTCAACCAACTGGGTGACTAGAGACCAGCGGTTGTACGTACACAAGCCATGTCGGTGTACGTACAGTCCCACCCACTGTACTACACCTTTTATCAATTCTGAAAGGCAGAAAGTTCAGAAACACAGAGATGACTAAACCATATTTTTAACAGCATCACAATGAAGACAGGTGAAGAGTAGCAACAACTGCCGACATGTTCAATAACTTGAGAAAAGGATCCTGCATATAGAAAAATGTGGAATCGTCACAAGCAGTGGAAGTGATCATGAATTATTCTGAAACATGAGCTGAAACTAAAAAAAAAAGGTTAGTGTTTCTCAACAAACAAGTACAGATATTCCAGGTTGTAAATGTGCAAGTCAATGAGAAAAGCAAATACCTGCTGACAAGGGGACTAGAATTTCAATCTGGAACATGCACACTACAGATGTTAGTTACTATGTACTTTCTGATAAAATTAAAGTAAATAAATGGGTCTGTACCTCTTCCACTGAGATGGGCAGGACAATCCGGCTGTGTGAGAGAGAGTGAGAGAGAAAATGAACATTAACTGGAGAAAGTAAAATATTTCAATAAGAGACAAGGAGACAACCACCACAGCTATAATACTGAGCTGCCACATCTGGATCAGGAAGGACTGTCCACTCATTGTCTTCTAAATGTCTGACTATATGATCATGAGTGTCAAAAAAGGTTAATCTGTTTTAAAATGGCGCAATCCTAATAGCAACCTGTTGCAGTAGCTGAGTTCATAAAGATCTCTTTGTATAGAGATTTCCTGCTGAGCTGTTCTTTGTTTCTTTGTTTTAAATCAGTGTTTCTATTCTGGTTTGGAAGTTGTGTTTACATGTCATAACAACCGATTTACTTTCCCAAACACCTAGTAATGTGAA
Source organism: Zenarchopterus dispar (assembly GCA_028564865.1). Lineage (NCBI taxonomy): Eukaryota > Metazoa > Chordata > Actinopteri > Beloniformes > Zenarchopteridae > Zenarchopterus > Zenarchopterus dispar. Next base: position 8,299 of record JAOWBL010044161.1, on the reverse strand, counting down.
AAATATGTCCCAAATCCTGACAAGTTGATCTAAGACATTGTAGTTGTAGAGCAGAAATAATAGAGAAGAGGTTTAGAGGATTTTACTTCCTTGATCATCACAGGGAATGCGAGAATAAAATGAACAAGGTTTCAATACTGGAGAGCACACAGTGGGAATATCTGTATACACCTCGGACACAAAGGTTCCTACAAACGGTGGGCTCATGTGAATCTCCCAGTTCATGCAAAATCTGGAGTTGGTAGTCAATCGTGGAGGGGGCCAGAGTTTCCTACAGCCTTTGTAGGAACTTGGTACAACTGCCAATCGATTCCCAAGAGCAACCTGATGCATTCTTGAGACAATGAGGCGATTTTCTGCCACACGCTGGTGGTAGAGTTTACATGATCTCCTTAAGAGTACCCCAGAACCTACCGACAGCATATTTATCATGAAAATTGTTGTCGTAAGGTGGCTGTTCAGGACCCCAGTGAACAACTCACAGCAATATGGGCACATTTTGTAAGGGTATATAAGTGGTGGCCGTCCAGTATCTCCAAACAGCTGTGTCTTGATTGTTTCATATACATTTAATATTTGTGGAAATGTTTGTATAATTCTAGATGTCAATCATGACGAGAGGACCACAGCTGCACCTTCTACAGCAGCAGGAAGAAGGAGAAGCAGATGTAGCAGTTGTAGCTGCTGCTTTTGTTCTGCTGCAGCCGAGCAGTGCACGTATGACGTACTTCCACCTTATGCATCTCCATTTAAAAGGTGTTCATGGGAATGCTCTAAGGGCCCCAAAAGAACAACTTAATATGTTCTTGTGTCCTACTTACATGAACATAGGTGCATTGTTCTCTCAGGTTCTTCCTAAAGTATTCATCCGTCAGAGAGTCGACAGACAAATACCAAGATTTTCTACGAATGTGCTTTTCGTGGCGCATTCGTAGAAAATCTTGGACATGACCATCAACTCGACCACGAACTTAGGAGCAGGCTATGAACGCCAGATTTTTATAAAGCTGCCTTAAAGCGGACATAGGAAATGGTCCAAAAATCATTCGTAGAGTGTTCGCAGCCGTTAGTTAGTTTAGTTTAGTTAGTTTTTGGATGACAGACAATACATATGGAAAAAGCCTGCTGACAGAAAGACAAGAGATAAAGTAGGAGAAACTCCAGCACTTGTTAATATTAATGATGTAATGACGAACATGTGACTCAAAAGGAGCGCCTATGTCGCCCTGACGTTTGACTGCTGGGAGTTTCTGTAACATTTCTTCTATCATGAGAGAGCCCACCTTTAGTTACCCATTAACCCTGCAGGTACCATCATCAGCTCAGTTGTTAAACTACAAAACAAAACAACCCAGTACGTTCACAGTGATCCTTTGAGATTTCAATCATGCCTCTTCCTCTGCTAATTTCCATAAGTAGATATACAGCAACAAAAAAAGTTGACTTTTCAGAACTGATACAGTACTATTTAATTCAGCAACATCTTCAACAGCAACAGTTCAACCTAATGGAGTGAGTCTGCTGAGTACTTGTAACCTAAAGGGGCATCTTTCACAAGAACACTGTCGTTTTTAAGGATGCAGTGCTGTCAGCCGTTTTTACAGTTTTCGCTGCAGCCTGAAGCTGGTCTGTCCAATCAGAGCTGACGCTTTACCACACCTGTATCCAAGAGCTGTGAACACACACAAGCAGGCTGTGACAGGAACTTACGCTGTGGCCTCATGGATAGTGCAGTCACAATAAGTGATTTACAGGGATGCATGCACCCAACAGGAAGCTGTGAACCCGCTGTAACAGGAACCAAAAGACCAGGAAGAGGAGAACATGAAGCTGCACTCAAGACTGCTGATGTATGGGAACACGTTTCCTGAAGCTTATGGGAGGGGGGAAAAAACAAACAAACAAAAAAAAAACTTCTATATTGATTTCTGTTTTGTTTTTAACTACCAAACAACAGCTAATTAATTAAGTGTTTCCAGCCTAGCAGAGCTTGAATATTTCATAAGGACACATGGCAGAAGGCAGGTGGAATGAAACATATCTGATAAGTGCCCAAAGGAGCCCTGCACACTTTTACAACCTGGAGTCATGTCTGTGTGAAAGGCCCCTGCTCTAGGCTGTGATCGCCGTGTTTTAGCTCAGCACAGTGACTTAACGTGGCCGGCTTGATCATGTACTTTGCACCATGGTCAGATGACAGGCAGCACCCTGCTCGGTCTCAACAGTGACACGGACACGAGTCGAGACCCTGATGCTTTCAGGGACAGACGTGATTTGTGATACTCAGAGACGCAAATTCAACTTCTAAACTCTCACTACTTTCAAAGTTCATCTGCCTAAAACTTTGCTCTTTAAAAATATTCAGGATAATGCTTCCCATTGATTTCTCATTCGGTTAGTTAGAATTCGTCACTTCAGTTCAGTTCATACCTTGGAAAACTGACCGAGGTAGAGAAAACTGAGCGACGCTGAACCCACAGTTCGCCGTTAATGTTAGCCTGTTAAATAGCTGATTAAATTCATTCTTGTCGACACTTCAAAGTCTGAGTCTGTGTTAGGTTTCAGTCCACAGCCTCCCTGACTTCAAAATGTTCTCGTCTGCATCGTTCTCAGCTGTAACATAAAACTAAATAACTCCGAGCGGAGTCCCCTCACTTTCTCCAAGTCAAGGATAAAATACTCACAATTCTTTTATCAACATGTTGGCCGTGTCTCCGTGTAAACTCCAGCAGGTGACCGGGTCTAAAAAGCTTGACTGAAGTCATTCACTCACAGATTTGACGGCGCTTTTCACCCCAGCCTTGTTTCTTCCTGGATGATGCGTAAGACTGGGCGCGGTGTCCACAGAGGAGGAGACGCCCACCTGGTTTCAGGTAACTCCGTGCCGCGTTCACGTACGCTCGGAAAATTAACAATCAGCTTCACCTACCGTATTGTGCGAGAGTCTTAATGAGCACCCGTATAAATTTATTTTCAGTCTCTTTATTGAGATGCAATCACAAAATATATTTCTATTTATAATGTTTGATGTAAACCCATTCATCGGTTGGCTCATTGAACTATTTTGAGTGAGTATAGAAAAACCAGTCAGCCTCTAGATAACGTGCACACAAAATAAAACCACACAATGTTCAAAACAAAAAAAAAAACATACAAACAAAAATCAAAATTCAATGTGAGCACCCTCAGAGGGGCAATTTCCTTGAAAGTGAAATCTGTACTTGGTTCTGAGGTTTCTCACAGTGAAAACGAATTTATGGTTGTGTGGTTCTTTGTTTTGAACATTGTGTGGTTTTATTTTGTGATCTGGAGGTTAACCGGTATTGGTTTTTCTACACTCACTATCAAAAATAGTTCAATAATGAACCAACCGATGAATGGGTTCACCTCAAATAGACTGAAAATACAGAACTATTTTTATACAAGGATCAAGAATAATGTGTGTGATACCAACTATTGTTAGCTACTGTCAGTTTTCAGCAAAATCAAACTTTTTTTACAAGTTCGGGCTTATGAATTAAACTGCCGATGTGGCCATGAATGTGTTGTTGTAGTCAAACCAGTACTGGGAAAAAGCATCCTCTCTGGTTTGACCTGTTCCTTTGAGGTGATTCAGTTTATGTACAGAAACCTGCATATTGACATCATAACAGGTTTGCCTACAAAGCTGACTGGTGCTTCACATGTGGATGAAACAGAGCCATGTTTGAATGTAGATACATGATCAACAATATCAGAGTGAGAGTCTGACACCTGCTGCTGAGGAAAGGTACTGTCTGTTCCTGAAAAATCTATCCATCCATTTTCTGTACCTGCTGAATCCATTACTGGGTCACTGGGGTCTGCTGGAGCCAATCCCAGCCCATTGCAGGGGTACACCCTGGACAGGTCACCAGTCCATCACAGGGCCACATATACAACGAACAACCATGCACACACACACACACACATACCTACGGGCAATTTAGAGTTCTCAGTCACCCTCACATACATGTTTCTGGGCCGTGGGAGGAAACCGGAGTACCCGGAGACACCCACGCAAGCACGGGGAGAACATGCAAACTTCACACAGAAAGACTCCTGCCGGGAGTCGAATCAAAGCAGCCTGAAACCTGAAAACCTGAAACCTGAACCTGAAAAAAACTCATGTCTGCAAATTCAAATAATACAAACATTTATTTATACAAAGGTGTTTATTTCAGTTCAGGTATTTATGTCTTTTTTTTCTTTTCTATCATGAAAAAAACAATAGCATAACTGGAGTACAGATAAAAGTAACACAAGTATATAAGACAATGGAAATGCACATTCTTGTAAACATCAACATTTCAAAAAACTCAATAAACAACAGCCAACCTAAAGTGGGGCACTGCAGGTTGACAATAAAGATGATTAAAAAAAAACAAGTGAGAAAAACAAGGTTTCAACAATTCAACGAACCAACACCCCCTCCTTCCCCTTCTGTTATAACATAATAAAAACAAAAACTGCAAGCCACTAGGAACATAAGAAATGAATCACTAGGAAACAAACAGTTGACTGATATAGCAATTAATAAAGCAAACTAGACTTAGTCGGGGTTGGGTGGGGAAGGTGATGGCAGGGGGAGAGACGTACGAGTTATTTAAGGTACACCAGTGAAGGAAAGTGCTAACTGAGTCTTCTTTTTCAGGAAATAAACCCATTACTCACTCAACCCAGACTCGGTACTAAATGTCCATCGGTCCTATAAAAAATCTACTGAAAATGACTTGAAGATGCGTGAGCAGGCAAAAAATTAAAAAAAATAATAATAGTAATAATAATAAAGAAGAATCAAAGTCCACTTTTACCCCTGCCCGTTATCAAAACAAACCGATTTAAATTGTAGGACACAAAAGTGCACCGTAAGACACTGTATGGAGCAAAATTGGTTCCTCAATAAATTTTACTGGCAACCGTGAAGCTAAAACTATTTGTAAGTGATGATTTATGCACAGCAATTACAGTTTAATTCATTCATTTCTAAAAACACACTATGGTGATTAAAACCAAATGTAATGATTTTCTGTTTGTGTAGGTTTATAACAGGAAAACCTACATTTGAGTCCTGGACTTTGCCCGGGACACTTATTGAGATTTATTAACCAAAGTGGGGTTTTTTTTTTCCTTTTCATCAAATAAGGTGCTTTTTTTCAACATGTTTCCATTGAAACCGACAACACGGGAATGAAAAAAAAGATTGTACTAAAAACATTACATTTCAAGTTAACCTTTTCTCCCAAAAGTTTCTTCATATTTGCAATCCAACAAAATGAATGAATTCAAAATGTTTTCTATGATTTTTTTTTTGTTTGTTTTTATAAACTTGTGAATGTCATCATGATTGCATTGCAAATGATATGTGTTACAGAGCTTCTTGAACTGAGAGACAAGTCTCTGCCCCACTGTCTGTGCACATAAAGGCCACATACAAGCAACAGCTGGAAAAACAAGACCAGATTTTTTTTTTTTGGAGGGGGGGGGGGTTGCGTTCCTATGTTCGGAACTAAATCTACATCCTAAGAAGCAAATTGCTGAGTCATGTATGTTGTTTGCGTCACCGGCAGGAATCCGTGCACCGAGGGGCAGGCAGCTCAAATCAACAACTGAGGTGCATTTCAGAGGTGTAAAGTGCATCATGTGCCATTCGTCTCTGACTGAAGACATTCACTGGAGAGCAGCAGGGGCTCGTCTCTCAGCTCTGAGAAAGGTAAACATTTCAAGACATGTTTGGGGACAGGTGGGCACATGAGAGCGATACGTGGGTGGACAGGTGTATGGAGAGGTGGACTGGGTGGAGCCGGTCCTCCCATTGCCTAAAGACTCTCTGTGGGGGACAGAAGTGACTCTGTCACGACTGTCAGGCAGGAGAAATCCGAGGAGCCCGACTGTATGGCGTCTAAAGACATCGTCTCCTCGTATTATCATGTCACACTCCTCTGTTCTAGACAGAGACTTTTTATCTTCTTAGTTAAATGTCCTTATACTCAGCAAAGTGGTTGAATACGTCTCTGGCATTCCGCTACCTTCAAGAAAATGTCCTTTTACTGTCTGTAAGAGGTTGATTCAAGTTTCCCCGAGCTGCTGCCGTGAATCTGCCTCGTCTTACACTGCAGATTCACGACAAAAATGATGAACGAAGAACAAAGCTATCATAAAATTATTACTGATTCTTTGGACTCAACTTGGTAACAAAAAAAAAAGAGAAAAATCTTGATGGAATTTGGTGATACTTTGCTGGTTTGCAGTGACACAACCACAGCTGCATCTTAAAACGAAATGCAAACCACATATTTCTGTGATTCAGCTAGCACCTTAAGTAATTTAAGAATACAGCCCAACCCGATAAAACATACACCTGGGAGTATATCCAGTCACAAATCCGGACCAATTATTGCTGAAACCAATAAGACACCACCTCAACCTCTAAAAAGACACATCTTTGTCCTGCCCTCCTCTTCTCTGCACGTGTTCTCCATCACATTATCAGATGATGATAAAACAACACAGCTGGGATTATACTGAAGGTAAAGAGAAAAACCAGTGCTGTAGCTGGCATCATGCAGTGTTTTGTCTAACACCTCTTTCATCACTGCGTTATTTAACACACACTGCAGTGATTTTTTTAGAAGTAACTTATCAATGTGTCATGTGTTGTTCTCAAAACTCTCACACTTATGGGTTTATGTCTGAACTGCTACTGATGCTGCTGTTCTGGGGGGGGTCACACTCAGAAATGACAGGACCAAGGGTGCTACTGGACAGTGTGTGTGCATGCACATGCACTTCTTCTTCCGCATAAACACACGTAGGAGAGTTTCCATTTGGCTGAAGTGTCAAGAGTGAAGGAGACGGGTGGTTCAGAGAGCTGTGGACAGTCCACTATAGCTTCTTTTTTTTCTCCCTGTGGACAGTTTCATCAAAGCTCCAAGGTGCAGTCAAGGGACGAGTTCATGTGTGGTGTATGTCTAGGTGTCAGGGTTTTTTCCACGAAGCATCAGAGTGGTGGGTATCACAGTGTTCACACATTTATAATTAGCCATGTAATGGCTGTTTGTGTATTGTCTATGTGCTGAATATATGAGATTTGTCAGTCTAAGATGCATATGCTGCAGTCTTTGAGTGAATCAGTGTATCACATGGGTCACACGTGTGCTCTGCCACCCTCCTCTTTTCTTTCATGTAGCTTGTCACTTTAAAAACAAGAACACTTCTCTTTGCTTTACACGCAGGCCTCAGGCGTGGTGCTGCTGTTTATCTTGACATAGATCTTGGGATCCTCGTCGTGCTCATCTCTGAGGCGCTGAAGGTGGCGACTGTGGAACAGAAGGTAGCAGGGCAGGCAGAATCCCAGCATGCTGAGCGCCAGCAGGCCCACATTCACCTAAGTGGCAGGTGAAAATAACGACATGATGCACAATGAGATCTACACTCAGACATGCTTCTGTCGGGGGATTTTGCATCATCTTACCCATAGTGGGTCTCCTTCCAGCGGGCCCACCATGGCCATGAACAGAGGCTGCTGGAGCAGGGCGAACAGAGCGCTAATCAGAGACTGCATGCCCGTCAAACTGCCAAACTGAGAAGATGGGTACCTGAAGTGGACAAGGAGCACATGTGAGAAGAACTGAAAAGAGTTCATAATCTGAGGCAGTCTTAAGCTCTGAATCTCAACTCAGTTATACTTTTTCATTCTAAGTAAGCCAAATAACAAAAAATTTTTTAAAAATGAATAAACAGAAAGATAAAACATTGCTCATTAACTGTTTTTTTTAAAATCCAACTGCTTTAGAAAACAATGTGCATAACGTTGATGACAAATATTCAGACGAATCTTAGGTCATTTATGCGACTTATTATCGCAATTTATTTATATTTTCCATGTAAGTGCATTCATATGTTTTGTATGCCAACAAATGGTCCAACGATGTGTGGGGTTGGGGGTGGGACTGTTACCTGGAGCTTCTTAAAGATAACTTAGAGTTAAGGCTCGGACACAATGATCCGTACCAACAGCTGCGAACACTCTATCAACGATTTTTGGACCATTTCCTACGACCTCCTTGAGGCAGTTTTATAAGAATCCAGCGTTCATAGTTTGTGGCCAGATCAATGGTCATGTCCAAGATTTTCTATCGACATGTCACGAAAAAGCACGTTGGAGGGCTGATGGACATACATACATACACACACACACATCTATATCTATCGATAGATAGATAGATAGATAGATAGATAGATAGATAGATAGATAGATAGATAGATAGATAGATAGATA
>JAOWBL010044112.1:9384-24021 GCA_028564865.1 Zenarchopterus dispar | reverse complement strand
TACGATAATTATTGTACAAATATGAAGTTATATTTGTATAATTATTGTAAAATATAATTATCATACAAATCCAATAATTATCACACATCTGGCAACTTTAAGGACCTCCGTTACAGTTAACAGAAGACGGGTTTGCTATAAATCATCAGCTACAGAAACAGGTCCGATTCTTTTATCCGTTTCAATTTTAACTTATTAACCAGTACCAGTACCGGTACCAGTAAATAATCGTTCACATGATGAATTGTTGGTCGGGTATTCTCGTCCGAGTCCACTTGTGTCTGTTATTGTGAGGTGTCCTGGGTAAACTTTCACCACAGTGAGAAAACGGGGCAGAAAACCACAGATGACCTTTGCGAGGTGGTGTCTCTTCAAAGTCAGGTTCAGGCTCGGAGGCGGCGCGCTTCTATTTTGACGCAGCAGATAAAGTGGTGTGGTGCGTGTGGGTGAGAACAGGAAGTTAATACAGGAAGTGTGAAGGTGTTTTGTGTCCAGCCAGCCTGACACCTCGACAATTATACCATAACATGGGAAAGAGGCCAATACTCAAAAGATCTGAAAATAAAATCCCTCCACATGACAGAGTCGCTGAAGATTGTTGCTAAAACCGGTGGTCTGGAGTCAAAGTGTGAACAGCAACCTACGAAGCTGTTTAAAAGCCAAACAGTAAAGAAGAAGCCAACCTCTTTTCAGGAAACATTTATTCTTGCAAAATTTCCCTTTAAAACATAAACGAACTAAGGACATAACATAAATTAACAACAAATCCAGACAGCCGATCCTGCTCCAACTCACAAGGACGATGTGAAATGAGCAGCAGATGTAAAAACACCTCTACGGAGCTGGTTTCATCTCTCGGACGTATCTGAATGTCTTAAAGCTGTGCTGCTGTGTACTTTGGTGAGATAAAGCACGTTCTCCTTCTGAACGAAGACGTCGTATGGCTCAGCGTCCTCTTCCTGCAGAAAGACGTAGCAGTTTAAAAAAAAACACAGCCAACATGCCTTGAGGGTAAATTGAACCTAGACAAAAGTGTGGGCCTTTCATTGCACCGCGGCTCGTACCGGCTGAGGGTGGATGGTTATGGGCACTTCTCCTCTTCTGTTGGGCGGACGACACAAAAGCAACATTAAAAGTTAAACAAAAACACTTTCATAAATCAAATCAGCCATAACACCATCGTCTAAGGAATCTATACGGGCATGAACGTGAGACATTTTTGGACTTCTGCTTTCTGTGGATTGTGGGTGAAGCCTCGTGAATCAAACTCGCTCTTCAACATTTGGAGATGTTACGAGATTTGAAGAGTTTGAAATACTCTGACTCGTCCACCGGCTTCTTGGTCAAAGTAAAACGTTTCCCAGGAATCCTTCTCAGGAATTATAATCAGATTATAACCAGGGCTCTTTGATACTTTAACACTGATGTCTATGAGCTTCATCCAAACATTTCTCTCTTACCTGTGGCGGGAAATCCTCATGCAGATAATTCCCAGGACGAGTCCAGATATGCTGACGATTACAAGTACAACCAGTCCAATTACAGTTGGAAAGAAAGATGTGTCTGAAGATCTGGCTCCTTCATTCTCTGTATTAAAAAAAACATTTGTCAAAATAACCAGAGGATTGCAAAGAGTACTTCTCATCAAATAAGTCTTTTTTTTTTTTTTTACCTTGAACAGTGATGTTAAGTTGTAGAGCGTTTGTTCCTCCAATATGTCGTGAACACTCACAGGTGAAGCTCCCACTGTCCTCTGGTGTTAAGTTGTTCAGGTGCAGAAACACAGTCTGATTGATCATCTTGAGTCTGAATCTGGAGTCACAGTTGTGTTCAAAGCCTCGTGGGTATCGATAAAGCAAGAAACACTCTTTCCCTCGGCTCATGTGTGTCACGTTCTTACAAACTACAAATATAATCTTTTGTGTTTCATTGCTGCATATCGGAGTCAAATCTGGTTGTTCACGGATGATTTTCACAAGTGAATCCCGAGAAGCTGCAGAAAATTCAAAAAGAGGTCATGATAATAGTTGAACAATTGTAAAAGGCATTTTTACATTTGGCCTTTTGGACCAGAACAAGTAAAACAACTCTGTCAAACCGCCCAAGAAAGAAACATGAGAAACATTATTTCAGTCAGAAAAGAGGTCATAAAAACCACAGAGACCAATCACATGACCCTAAATCAAGAAGAAAAAGCATCTCTTAAATCGTACCTTTGCTGTGAGAACAAAAGCTGAGCGTCAGAAGCAGAACAAGGCAAAGTTGCCATGGACCCATCTAAACAACAGCTTCTCCTGGTCTGGTACCGTCAAGCGTACCACGAGATTGAGGCTGAACACGCCCATTTCTGCTTCTCGTCAGCAAACCTCAGAGCCTCCGCTCTCAGGAAGGTGAGCGCTGGAGCCAGGCCCTTGACTGTGTCAAGGAAGTGCATGACATTGTTTCCTCTGACAGAGCTGAGACGGGCTCCAAATAAAAGGCAAAGACGCAGGAATGAGTGACAGTGGGCCAGTGGGCCTCGCTCCACGTGAGCCACATCATTCAGAAATACTTAAGGTCACCATATTCAGGATTTTTTAACTTTTACTTCAACACTGTGGACTTTTAACAAACATCCATCACATGAGACTGGTCTGTCTGCAGAAACATGCAGGGTTCAACTCTTTCTGGTCATGTGACGTCTTAAGGTGGATTTTCCTGTTGCCCTCTGGGAACTGAACTCAGACTGCACCACCTGCAGCAGTTCCACCTTCATTTGACACAAAAACAACTGAGAACAGACGAAGCCAACATGGTTTTAATTTATGAAATCACTGGTGAATTCTGCTCACTCACCTGAGGTGCAAAAAAGCAGGTTTTCCTTTTAATTCCTTAAAATTATACAAAGAATAAAATCTTATAAAATAATGAGACAAAGGTAAAGTGATATACAGATGTTTTTCAAAGACATTTGTGTCAGCAGATTTGAATTGTTTGGAGTTTAATTATTTGGGGTTTTTTTCTCTCTGGAGCTGGTGGTTTGGTCAAATATCTTCTGTCACCTGCAATAAATACAAAAACAAAAAGTGTGAGTAAAATAAAAATCTGAGGACAAATGATGTGTAGTAGGGGAGTCACTGTACCGTGTATGTTACTGTGCTGTAGTAAGAATTTGTCGTCATGGATACCAGTTTTCTCTTCCTGGAAAAAATATTAAACAAAAATATTTTGTTCACAAAAGAATCTAGGTGCATACGTTTGTTCAGAAGATTGTAGAACGGCGGATAAAATGATAAATTTTATGATGTTTGTCTCTTACCCACGACAGACGCTGCTGCAGAAAACACTCAGAGTGACTCCAGTTAGTACGATGAGGAAAATCAGTCCGATGACAGTTTTAGTGAAAAATATGTCTGGAGGTCTGGTGGCTTCGTCATTCTCTGAAGATTAAAAAAAAAAAAATCCAGTCATATTTAACAAAAAGTACTTATCATAAAAGTTAAATCTTTTTTTTTTACCTTGAACAGTGATGTTAAGTTGTAGAATGTTTGTTCCTCCAGGATGTCGTGAACACTCACAGGTGAAGCTCCCACTGTCCTCTGGTGTTAAGTTGTTCAGGTGCAGAAACACAGTCTGATTGATCATCTTGAGTCTGAATCTGGAGTCACAGTTGTGTTCAAAGCCTCGTGGGTATCGATAAAGCAAGAAACACTCTTTCCCTCGGCTCATGTGTGTCACGTTCTTACAAACTACAAATATAATCTTTTGTGTTTCATTGCTGCATATCGGAGTCAAATCTGGTTGTTCACGGATGATTTTCACAAGTGAATCCCGAGAAGCTGCAGAAACTTTAAAAAAAAAAGGTCATGATAATAGTTGAACAATTGTAAAAGGCATTTTTACATTTGAAACATGAGATAATAGTCAGAAAAGAGGTCAGAAAACCACAGAGACTCATCACACGGCCTTAAATCAAGAAGAAAAAGTGTACCTTTGCAGTGAGAACAATAGCTGAGTGTCAGAAGCAGAACAAGGCGAAGTCTCCATGGATCCATCCTGGTCTGGTACCGTCAAGTGTACCGTGAGACTGAGGCTGGACTCGGCTGTGACGCGACTCTTCAGCTCATACACCTCAGAGTCTGGAGCGAGGCGCTCTCTTACGGAAGTGTGTGATATCGTTTACTCGCCCCTTTCGTAAAGGAAATCGTGACCAAATATAAAGAAACAAATACAGACCTAGATCTCACCTAGAACCGTACGAGGGGCGGCTCTTTTTGGTACCACATCGGAGATGTGGTACCAAAAACACTACACTTCTGGGTAAAAATATATAAACACACCTACATAGTTAAGGAAGTGTTGTTTATCTTGCAACTGAAGCTGTGGTTGGACACTGGCTGCAGTCCAACCACACCTGCTACCTGCCAAGACTGCTCAACCACGTGCACTATCCACACTCCCTGGTAGTGTGAGGGAAGGTGAGTGCTGGCCAGCTGAAAACACCGAGGTTGGGCAGAGTCGGCTCCCGTCAAGACGGCGTCCTCCACAGGTCCAAACACCAAGCTTCAAATCCACTCAGTTACTTTTACACAGCTGTTTCTTGCTGTTGTGTCACTGCAGCAACGTTTGCAGCCCCATAAATACTCACGTCTAAGACAGAAGTCAGACTTTTGCATGGATGTCGGTTATTTCTGACTGTAATTCAAAATTAACCCTAAAAGTGTTTGTGTTTGCAACAAACTGATGACCTGGGACTTTGTTGAGTGGCAGCTGGGATGGTTCCTAGCAGATCCCTGCGACCACGAAGAGGAGTGAAGCAGGTGACGGGTGGATGGAAAAACCCTGAAAAAAATAATCTTAAAAAAACATAACTGGCCTGGATTTATTTATGTGGAGGTTCAAGATCAACCCAGATACGATACCCCTGCTTGTTTATCAGCCACATACCTGAACTCAACCGATTCTTATATTTTTTATTTCAAATCCATCCACATAATAGTGAAGGTAACCTTCAGATCTACTGAGGGATATACAGTTATAGTCCAAGTATGTCTCTAAAATAGTACAAAATACTCTTGCAAGTCCAGTAATGAGTTCACATGTTCGAGGGTCAGATAAAATAAGATTACGGCTGAATTTGGCCCTTGAGTTTGACACGTAGGACACATGTCCTACATGTCAGTCTCATGGGTGCTCATTTATGTCTCAGATGGAACACAAATGTCGGTTCAACAAACCATAAGGAGTTTTATTCAATATTAATCTTTAAAAGATGCATTAGAAACTCAAAAGTGCAAGAAACAAATCAAATTTATGGAAGACAGCGACTCAAAGTGAACTATGACTACAGCAAATAATTACTTTTATTGGTCTTTTTTAAACCAACATCAGAGATATAATACATTTCATAAGCTGCATTAACAATATATAAATCCCATTTATGTTAGCCTGAGATATTTTCATATATGGAGTTCAGTTCAGACTCTCTTACTTCCTGATAAATGAAGTGGTTTGTCGTGTCAGTACCAGTCTGACTGGTCCCACCATCATGAGCCCAACTGGAGAGGGTTTGGTAGAGGTCACCTGTGGGCCACTGCAGGTTTGTGTAATGCTCTTCTTGGTCCTACAAAAACAAATAAAATAAAATAAAACCATCATCAACATCTAAATGGTCCAACTGCAGGTTTAAAACCGCCAGGCCACCTTTCTGAACATAAAAGAGAACCATGCAGCGCTCACCAACGTCTGGAGAGTTTCAGATCTGCGTAAGTCACATCCTGGTGGGTTTTGTCTGTTAGTGTAAACAAATGTCAGGGTTAGTGGGTAGAGGGGCGAGCATTTAACACCTCAGACAGTCTCAGAGCTGAAACACAGCCGAGCAAGTTCCAAGTCTCTGCTGCTGCTGACTTCAGTGAAAGCTGTTTACCCAAGATGGTTTCTCCTCCGTACACAACAACACACCACTCCGCTGATGATGACTGAAGCGGTAACCGTGACGACTGCGGCTACAACCATTAAGGCCAAAGTTATGCTCTTCTCTTCATCTGACCAAAAAACAAAGAAAACCCATCAAGATTCATCTTGTAGCTATGATATGTTGGAGTGTTATAGCATTTTATTTGTTTTTAGTTAAAAAGTCTATTTCCAGAAAAGTTTGATAGTTTGGATATTGAGGTTTCTTTGCACGACGACATCTGAATTAACACCAACCGGACCATAATGCACAGCTCCATGTTTGACAAGTCAGCAAAAACACCTCAGAGCCACTGTCAAGCACGGCAGCGGAGCCATTATGATTGGGGTTGTTTTGAAGCCACAGGACGCTGCCACTCCTGTAGATCAGAATATTTTAGAGGTAAAAGTAAAGCTAACTCTGACAGATCAAACCAGAGCTGAAAATTAAACACCCTAGTTACAATCAAGGCCTCAACTTCAGTAAACTTTTGACTTTAGTAAAGCTTCTGCAAAAGTGAAAAATCTCTAAGACAATGTGAGAAATTGACATGACCCACCAAAGTCCAAATCTTCATTAATTAATTGGGATTTTTTTTAAAGTCACTGATAATGTCATACAATGAGTGAATACTAAGAAGCTACTAAATGCTAACCATAGCTCTACAAGGTATCAAGGTAGGGAGGTACTTTGTACATCTTATTCTACTGTACTGAGAAATACTAAGACTGTATTTGCCTGTACGTCTTCCCCATATGTGTTAGTTTCAGACTTGTGTGGTCACGTATGTTACTCATGTAGATACCATCACGGATGTTGGCTGGGGTCTTTTTATTGCCGATTCATCTCACAAGTGGACTCATGTGACCACAGAACAAGCCTCAACCATCTGTCCCCCCCTCAGAGGAGCTCGCTGCTTGGCGAGCGCCGCTGCGCTTGTGTTCAGAGTTCATGTACGGCTTCCTCTCCGAGTAAAAACAGTTTCAGGTCACATTAGAAGTTCATGCTGTTAGACCGACCACGGGGGTGGTACCAGAGCTTCTCATGGACTGGATGTGACCCTCTGTTTGGGAATATCTGTTTGCTAAATTAAAGCAAACAGATATTGAGAAGTTCTTTGCAGTTTAGCATGTGAAATATATTTTTTGAACAGACTTCAAAGAGGTTGAGCTTGGCATAAAGACTGTACGTGGAAAGATTGAGACCATTTTCAAAACCACTTTTTCCTCTCTAAGCAGTTCAGGATGTAATACAACGTCAAAGATTTGTTTGAAATTGTTTACAAGGTTCTTGTTTTAGAAAGAGGAAGTGAATGATGGAGTTAGAGGGGCGACAGATTACCACAACTGTTGTGAGTACTGTGGTAGTACTGCTGTGGTGCGTTATCGGGTGATTGATCAATACTAAAGGAGGTCATTTTGTTGTCCATTGTTGCACAGCATCCAAATATCTCCAAATGCTGCATATAGAGAGTTTTCATTTTGATGGGTACCCTTTTATACCCTCACCTGTCATGAGCTGATCGACTGATTGTTTTATCTTCCAGACTGATGCTATTTGTATAAAACTTCTCTAATATTTTTCTGTTTTTGTCTAGTGCAGCAGATATTTTATGACTACAGACAAATTTGTTTTTCACTTTGTTAAATAAAAGATTCACATTAATTTTTTTTATATTACAAAATGAACCCTGATGAATTTCTGAAACCTCTGTAGCACCTATATTAAAAATATAATCAATTTTAAAAATGAAATGCGTAAAATCATAATGATGCAATAAATAAATAAAATATTATTTAGAAACTATTAAAATTGGGGCTATATTTGATTATAAACACTTCAACCTGTGATCCTGTGAGAGACCAGGCAAGGATAGAAAATTAATGAATAAACATTTAAAAATAGGGATTTTCTGGGTATTATTTTACATGTCAGGAATTGAAGGGTTAGACTTTAATTTTTTTTTTCCAAAAACTTGCAGACTTTTCTGGAAATGGACTGAAGGCAGAAGTGGGAGGTAACAGTGATGCTTACCCTCCACGGTGACACTGAGATGGACCGCTTGTGTCCGCCCGTCATACGAACACTCGCAGGTGTAGTTCCCGCTGTCCTCCGACGTTACGTTGGTGAAGCGGATAAATAAAGTCTGATTAACGTTTATCAACCTGAACTTGGAGTCACATGGGTGGACAAAAGGCCTGCCTTGGCCGTACATCAGGTTACATCTGTCCTTCTGGCGTCCGTCTGTTCTGATGCTACAAGTCGCCGATAAATTGACACTAAAACGTCCATCAACGCAGACCGGAGTCATGTCCGGTCCTCTTCTGGTCGTCTTCACAATATTCACTACATTCACAAAAGGAAACACATCCAATAACTCAAAAGTATTGTGTCAAACATTTGATGATTCATGTCATTTAAAGGTTAAAGGTTACCTCTGCTGTCGACACACAGACTCAGTGGCAAGAGGAAGACAAAACCCAGTCCCCAGCCGTCCATTTTGCCTGGACACCTAAACAGAAGTCCAACTGACTGCGTTAGAGCCCGACACGGTCCAGATTAAACTAATCAAACCAGTTCATGAGCAGGTCTAAAAACCAGAAGTGAACCTGACTGCTTCAACTTTCAATATGAAACAAAACAAAGATTAAAATTCAAGGGACTTATCTCGGTGAGTGGGAGATGTCCGTTTCTCAGCCGGGCCGGAAGTACCACATCAGTCTCCAAACCTTCAAAGTTCTCAATTCAACACTATTAAACTCAACTGTTTTTAGTTTTTAAATGTTAAATAAAAAAAAATACACAAATACCATTCTATTTAAAGTCTTTATTTTCCTGAATTTAATCAAGACCTTTCAGAGCAAGTCCAAATATATACACAGCAGGGAAAATAAATGTATAGATCTTTATAAAAACACTAGTGGGGAAAATTGTACTTAAATTAGTAACACTAATATATAGGTACACTATATATTATAAATAAAGGTACACTAGATTATTTCCACTAACCCTGACATCTGTTTATTTTCTGTAAATTATCTCAAGAAACGGTTCTGGCGCCGGTCCCATTCACCGGCACCGCTACAGAACATGATCATGGATCCTTTACTCACGTAAAAGTATCAATGCACCAATAAAATCAGGTTTAAAAAGAAAACTAAAAAACCACAAAGACTTGCCTCCGACTCCAGATAAAGCAACAGTTAGAGAAGATGGTTAACTACAACCATGACTTTAGTCTCGATTATCAATCGCAAATAACATTTGCTCAGAGCTCTGAAATGTAAACCTGATTTTTAATTTTTTTCTAAAATAGCAAAAGTCAATTTGTCTTTGGTTTGTTTTTTTCAGTCTGATGTGAAAAACTTCACACAAAAAAAACTAAACTTGATCTTAAATTTTACAAGTGGAAGCAAAATTGATTGCAAATCATCATAAATATCTAAGAACTTAAGCTGAGAATTCCAGTAGATTTACTTCCATAAACTCTTTTTATTTTTATATATTTCTCTCAACTCTTGCTTCACATGTTTTCGTAGATGTCGCCGTCCTGGTGGATCTCTCGGTTTAGTTCCTGCTTCAAACTAACAATTACGGCCTTTCTGGCTGAATTCAAGGACATGCGGTCGTTGGCGGCGCGCTCGTGGCTCATGGAGGACGTGGTTTGGTAGAGGTCTGCCGCCGGTTCTTGGAGGCTGGTGTAGACCCCCTCCTGCTCACCTTTGTCCTGTAAAACCCACCCAGAATCTTACTCCCCGTGGTGGCGCTTTATTTCGTAGCATTTATTCATTTTATTTCTACAATTTAGTCAGAAACCCATAATGATTTAAGGCTTATAAAAAGTCGAAAACTAAAATGTCTTGTAATTAAAATGGCCGCTTAGCTACTAAAATCAACTTTGACAGAGGGATCTTTGTTGCAGTTTAAGTGTGATCAGGAAGCTCGAGTCAAACTGAAACCTGAGCTCTACGTGTCGCAGTAGCCTCCAACGACAACCAACTTCCCTCATCCTGTCTGACCTCTGACCCCGATGATGTCATACGTCCACTAACACTTGAGATGCTTTTGCTCATTGTGTTTCAACAAACAGAACAGAGATGTGAAATTATGTTTTTACATTTAATTGGCAGTAAATGTACCCCAAAATGCTGCCTTTAGCGTTTCAGTTTCAGCCCCTCGAGTACGCCACACCGTGTTTGAACGTTCATGAGCCTACACTGCTCTGACATCGCTAAAAGAACCAACTTGGACTTTCCCCGAGTATAAAAACAAAATAAATGTACTTACTGAGGAGTGTGTGGTTCTGCTGCCAGATGGTCCAAATGGACTTGACCGAGTGTTGGCTCTGAAAACAAGAAAATACCTGGTTTTATGCGTAAATAATCAGTGAAATGGACACGTAACACAAAATAGCAACTTTAACAGCTGAGTTTAGGAGTTTTCAGACTTAAAAACGTCTAATTTTCTTGGTTTGAATTTTTCAGACTGCTGCAAACGTTACAAGGAAGCCTCACGCTAAAATCGGTCTTTAAGTGGGTAAAAGCACCTGCAGTGGCTTTTTTTCAGGCCGAGTCCAAGTAAAAGTCCAGCGATGAGGAAGAACCCAGCAGCAGTGCTGACCACGGCGGTGTCGGCCAAAGTCCTCAGAGAAGATCTGCTGGCTTTTGCTAAAATCAAAGACCACAGTATAACCGTCTCAAATAATAATAATAATAATAATAATAATAATAATAATAATAATTCTTTATTTACCACTGCACTAAGAGAGCTCAAAGTAGAAAAAAAAAAAAGAAAAGCTGGAAACTCGAGCTGTAACGAAACATGTACCTTCCCCGGTGATTTGGAGATGGAGAACATGCATACCATTAACATGCGAGCACTCGCAGGTGTAATTCCCATAATGCTCCAGCGTCAGCCCCGTCAGCCGCAGGAACACGCTCCGATTTTCTGGGATGAGCATGAACTCTGAGCCACATTTGTTCTCAAAGCCCTCCTCGTGTCGGTACAGCAGAAGACATCCCTCTCCGCTGCCCCCACCCTTCCTGATCTTGCACACGATCAATGTGATCGTTTCCAGCGTGGTGTTGGGACACACCGGAGTCATGGCCGACGCCTTCCCAGCGCTTTTCACCACCGTCTCTGCAATTACAGGAAACGTTATGGATGTCTGAGCTGAAGGCTGCCGCATTTTTTAAAAATCACTTGGAAGTGTCTGAGTCAACAACCAACTAAACTACAAAAAAAAAAAAAAGGGAATGTAGTGATAAAGCTGCAAAAATTAAAAAAAAAAGCAGATCTACCTTCAGTGTTGATGCAGAAATAGAGCGGCAGCAGCAGAGCAACACTCAGTTTGCGCCAGTTCATGATGGCAGACGTCCAAACAGCAGAGCTGCTGACTGACGACTGGACGGGGAGGCGGATGGACACCTTAAAAGAAACAAACAAACAAGAAAAAAAGTGAAAAAGTCTAAAAAGGAAGTGCAAGACGACTACTTTTCAAGCAGCACAGAGTGACAAGAACTGCTGCGACTACAAACCTCAGTTAATAATCTGAAATACAAGTCGATGTTTACGTCTAAACAGGTGTTTCATTTCATGCAGGATCATAAACAAAAGTCAAATCAAGACTGCATCTTAAATAATGCCATCAAATGTCATTTTCACTGCTTCTGTCTCATCAACTCTGCCGTGACACCAGTTTGTTTGTCTGGGCTTTGACCCACACCTTCATGTTGGAGACCTTCCTTCTTACTGAGCTGAAGTGATGCTTCCACAGCGGAGAAATGGTCCTGAGGAGACACTGGAGGAACCAGGGGGGCCTTTTCTGGGTGTGAAGTTCCTAAAATGACCACTAGGGGCTGGTTCCAACAGCGAGTCCATCTCCACTGAACCTCCAGGAAAAGTCAGCTTTGAAGAGCAAACGGCTGCACTGCAGAAGAAGAAGAAGTAGAAGACGACCCGTCTTAAAAGTACATCTCAGAGTTGCTTTCACTCGTCAATACTGTGATCTTCACGTTTTTATCTTACAAGCTACAAGAGATGTCGAGGGCATGATTTTTTTTTCTTTTTTTAGTTCCTCAGCAGGACTAGAAACTGAGTTTAATCACAAAATGACTTGCAGAAACTGAAAAATGTAGGCAGACTTTTTTTCTTCTTCTTGTAACGTCAACCCAGACAGCAGAGATGACAGAAGAAGTTTCAGCTGTTCATTTACAGTTTGTGGTTTTAAAAACAGCAGCACGTTCAAGGAATGAAAGTGACAAACTGCATTTAAACAGAACCAGGAAATACCCCTACAGCTCAGTTATTTGACAGACAGATGTTTTACCTCAGTCAAGTTTTCAGCTACCAAATTTATTGCTTATTTGCTTATCTGAGAATCTCAAAGTTGAGGTGTAAAGAATATAAAGTCTTATCTTCCCCAAGACTTGACACGTTTATTATCTTAAGATTTGTTGTGAATTTCCTGGCACATCTGGCACAGGCAAGTGATGCCGAGTCTCATGATTTGCTCTGAAGTCACATTTATGCGACTTAAAGAAAACAATGGGGAAACACGGTAGAGAAGAAAAACCGCGGGTCTGTAACATCTCTTCCTTTAGACTTTGGTCAGAGGGTTGTGGTTTTTGCTCAATGATTGCTTGCAAAGCAGGTGAGAGCAGAGCAGGGTGATGGTTTCACACTTTCCTCTTACCCAAGAAAAAAGCAAAGCGTTAAACCTTATACCAAAAAAAAAGAAAAGTGATAAACGACCACCTCTAATCTCACTTATCAGTTCAAAACCCTTCCATGCTCCCAATATTAATACTTTTATGTCTAACCATAGTTATGTGCAGCTCTTCAAACATTTTTGGCATTTTGTACTAATAAATTAGACATTTATAACATTCATCTCCTTCATAATCTAAACTCAAAGTCCATTTCACAGCAGTAATATTCAAGAAGTTTATATTTTAAGTTTATAATCTGCACAAGATTCAAAAAAAAAAAAGAAAAAAAAAAGAAGCAGAAAAAGCAGCCTCTTGTCTGTTCTTGATTTTACAGCATCAACACACAAATTCCCACATCACAAGAGGGAATATGTTGTGAAAAGACACACGTCCTTTTCCATTTCCTCTGAAAGCTTTGAAGCCTGGAGCCAAAGCGTGACCCACATATACAGTCAGACGCGTCTCGCAGCGCTCAGACACTCAGCGTTACTGTTCAAGTAAAATGTCTTCTCTTCTATGGTGTCGACACAAAACGCATCAGCCACACTCCTGAAGCAAACCAGCGCCACAAACTGATTTGCACAAACACAAACTGAGGTGACTGCACATGTAGTTAGGATTGTTGTTAACACGCTGTAACATGTCACAGCTCCCTCCGAGCAGCAGGTTAAACAGAGTTTCTATGGAAACGATTCCATCCATCTCAGCTGTTTTCACATTAAGGGCCCTCAGCATCCCTTATGTGATTATCAGAAAGCACGACTCCGTGGTGGAGGATGGGAGCAGAACATGCTCTTTTATTGCCTTATATAAAAGCACAAAGAAAAGGAAAAATGAAACATAAACTGCAGAAGTTAGATAAATCCTTCTGGCAAATAACTGTGAGAAAATCCCCTCAGTTGCCTCCTGCTGTGAAGACCAGTTTGAAGCCCCTTGTTAATTTTCTCCTGCACCAGTTTGACCATTAAATCTCCTTGCTGGAGTTGAAGGGAAGACCCCAGACTGGCTGGTAAACCTCATAAATCTTTTATTATCTTAATATACGGAAAAACAGAAAGTACACTTCCCCCCCTTGAACATCCACCTTGAACTATTTATAGATTAAATGTCTTTTTTTAAAAATACAAACAGCTAAAAGCTGCAATTTAACTGAAAGTGGGCAAGTGGAGTCAAAATATGGGGGGGAAAAAATAGTTTAATATAAATGCTTAAACGCTAAACAGTAAATGCTTAAAATTTGTTTCAAAGTTTTTCTCTGCAGTATATTGTGTAGTTTGTTTTTATATTTAATATTGATGCTGAAATATCATATTTTACCAGTTTGGGATTAATAAATTCTGTCTTAAGTGTGTTTACATGAAAACCAGCAACTGCTGGAAAAAAAACAAACTCAATAATAAGCATTTTTCTGTAGTATTATAAATAATAATGAAGTATACTGATCCATTTAAGACTATCTAGAAGTAAAGCAAATTTTATATTCTGCATGTTTATGGAATGTCCTTCAGAGGGCGCCGTCTCATTGTTAGTTTCTTCCGCCTCAAAAGCTGCTTTGAAACAATCAGCGAGGAAGAATCGATAGCTTATCGGAGCTAACTGGAGCTAACCGCTAACAAGAAGGAAAAGCTTGACAAAAATGCATCATCCAGCTCATTAATACGACATATACGAGGCTTATATTAAGAAATAATTTTGTTGTTTGGTAAAAAGTTTGACATATGTTTGTGAGTCAGAACGCGTCTCTTTAACTATATATATATATATATTAAACGTACCTGTTTTAGCCAGCATCTCCCTTTATACGGACAAAAATCATCATCAAACTGCAGCCTTCCAGTCATGGTAAGACAGCTTTAATAATATAACAACGCTCTTCTTTCGTTAAATATAGAAGAGAAGTTAAGAAGTGAAGACGTTGTCTTTAATCAGTGAAATTTGAAACACCTGTTAACGTCAATCTCTTCTTCTTTGGTGTTTAAAAGCAGCTTGCATTCT
>JAOWBL010044101.1:0-25804 GCA_028564865.1 Zenarchopterus dispar | reverse complement strand
TATAGTTGGCAAATTACAATATCATCTGAAGCTATAATGTAAAAAATCTCATAGATCTTCCCGGGGTCATAAGTGACAAGTTTGGATTATACTTGCCACATGGATCAGCCGATCCTTCCAAGATTCTATGAACAAATGTAGGACAAATAGATTGACAAATTGTTGGTAGGAAACTTTTTTCTGATAAAAATTAGAAAAATGGTGCACAGAAATATATGCCCGTGGTCATATATGACCCCACTCAGTCGCTTGAAGGTTAATTGGCCTCTACTGATTTTCTGAGTAAAGTGCTTTGAGATGACTTCTGTTGCGAATTGGCACAATGCAAATGAATCAAACTGCACTGAATTACATATAAATAACTTATTTTTTTCCTCTCTGGTTATATTTCCACTGTGGCACTGGCTATTTTAACAAATCCTTAGTCTTCATTTGCAACAGCTGCAGTTTACATTTGGAATCTATGACATGGGTTTCATCAACACTTTAACTTCATCTCACAAGGGTCCCCCCACCCTTTTTAAATTGCTGTCAACTCAATCAAACAATGGGATTATGTCTGTAAATATGCTACACTTCTTGGACTTACCCACATAAACCACTATTTGTGTCCCAGAACAGCTGTTCAAATATGCCTTTTTGTCTTTTCTGATACTGCTTACTGAATAAATTGAAAATTCGAAGAATTTAACATCATGTCACCTTGACATGGAGACTTGCTTCGTTCCTGCTAAAACATCTGCTAGGTAACACAAACACATCCAGGTAAACAACCTGGTACAGCTTATCAAAATGACATGATTTATAAATATTCCATCTCACAGAGCCAGCTTCACATCAAATTAAATGCAGACAGCTAAATATAAGCCCCTTTTCCTCCAAATCTTTGCTGTGAAAGATATTACCATTTTTCATGAAATTTGTTTGTTAAGAAAAATCTACCACATCAAAATGGATATGTCACTTTTAATTAATCCATCCTTTGCATTTTGCCCAAAGAGAGTTGGGAGAGGTTCGCTTTCAGTTTCTCATGATATTGGATGACAAGTAATTTATATAATTTTTCAAATTTGTTTATCTTTCATTTGTAAATTATTTTCAACTCTTTTTTTTTGCACTGTACTGAGTGTATGCATTTCCATAAAGTTTATATCTGTTATCGCTGCCTTCTTTAGTGGATAGTTTTAAAACTGAAACGATCTTGTATTCAAGAGATTCTAGTAAAATAAATCATGTTTTCTAAAATGGCAGTAAAACTTATCCGCTTGTGATCATGTTTTAGCCTGTGACACTCAGAACACTTTAGTGGTATTCTCTGAGAACCATTTTGTCTGATAATTTCTTCACATCTTTTACAATTAAAATCAAGGACTGTTGGAAATAAAACAACAAAACAAACAAACAAACAAAAAACAGACATTAGTGTTTATTTGACAGTGACCAGATTTAAGGCTACTCCCCAAACTTCGCTCCCACAACTAAACTGTGTGGCTGAAAGTCCTGTCCTCCCCAACTCTTTATAATTTTGTTCCAAGTATTTTAACCTGAATATGTATACTCCTTGATACAACATAGTTGCATATCTAAAGATATTTAAGAAGAAAACTGAAAACTGAAAAAAAAACTGCCACTGACCACAGAAAAACATAGACAAAAAGAGCATGCACATAAAGACTTGCATAAGCTTAAAATAGTATACCAAGAGAATCATGAAAACAGCCCCCAAGTTTCTTCTCAGTACATTGGGCTGATGGACAAAGCGCCATACTGCTATTGATCTAGTCATTCCTGCGGGCTTAGCAGCAATGATTTTATGAGCTTTTTTATTGCCAAAATTGTGTCAGAGAAAAAGTTAATCTTTCCCTTCCTACAGGTTGTATCAGTCTGTTTCATGGTACAACTTCATAAAATTGTGAAAAAAAAGTTGATTTAGATTGTCACTGACACTTTTTCCTCATACATCAAAAAACTTGAGATAATGTCAAAAGTCAGGTATTATAAACCATGAACATGTATGTGGGACACCATTCCAACTAAACTGTTACGTGTTATTCTTATGTCAACATATCTGTGTACAGTTGCATAAATCTACTTCTACCATCTGACTTTGTCCCAGACCTTTAGGCAAATTGTAGTGGTTTCATTATTTAAAAAGGCCACATATATATACACACACACTCCACAGACCCACATTCCCTGTTGGTGGTTGTCTTCCTCAAACACTAATGAGGAGCTACTGACTAACTACTTGAATGGGAAAAGAAATTAATATCAAATAATTGATTATCACAGGACATTTACTGTTCTAACCAGCACAGTGTTTGGACCTGAGGTAATGAGGAAAACTTCATAAATTAATGATAAGTATCTATAAATAATATGTATGAGCTATTTATTACCCATTAAAAAAAAAATCACTGATATAGTAAGTCAGATATAGTTGTGCAGTAAATAACCATCATATAATTTATAATTCGGGACTGGCAGGAGGGAGGTTTAAGTGGAAGTGCAATTCTTACACTTCTGAATATTTATGCCCGCAATGAATTATCAAGATATATGACAAATAAAAAAAGTCACTAAAGCAAGAAGTATGATCTATCTGCAACAACGATTTTATTATTCCAGAGGAGTCTTCACTGTTTTACTCATAAGCAGACTTTTTTGAAGACCACTGTAACTAACTGTGTGTTGGCCTGGAGGGGTCCAGGGGTGAACCTAACCTAAGCAGGAGGCAGCTTGTGCTACCCAGGCGCCACCTAAATGACATCATTTCTGATGTTCCCACCAAAATGATATTTGAAACTAGAGGTTTATTGCAAGTGTTCACCTTTAGGTCTGCAGTTCCTCTGGTGTGGATTGGCTGAAGGAGCTGAGAGTCACAAAAGGATTAAAATAATAAAGATTCAGGACCCTCCTGAATGGAAGTCTGTGAGGACCTACACTCAGTTAATCCATAGTGCAATTAGGTTTACCCAACTGGTGACAGGTATGACCCCACGAGTGACCAAAGGTCTCACCAGAGCTGTGCAAATTCTTATAATAATAGATAATATCATAGTTTAGTATAAGCAAAGCCAGCGAAGCTAAAATAGCTAAATATAACTGAACTAAGGTGGGCAAATTCCAGCCGGCTTTCTAAGCCATCTTGTTCAATTCTTTCATAACCTGGCACCATGTGGTACAAGGGGAAGTGACTTCAGAAGTACTCCTCAGGAAACCTGTAGGTGACATCACTTGAGGGGTTGTCCAGTTCTTCTTGTACAGTCTATGCATTTAACATGGATGGATATCTCTTCCAAAACTGAGCTGAGACCCTTTTACTATGTTTTCTATTTAAATTTGTATTTGTAAATGGATGTAGTCTTAGTTCACATTTTGGTTTTGCACTCTACTATCACTATATTACTCATCACTGTCTTGCAGGCATTTCGCTTCTCCGAGCCTCAGACTTGTTGATGTGCCCACAATGAAAATGTGAAATTTAGTATAACTTGCCAGCCAAGGTACATGAAGAGTATACAACCATATCTCAGCCAACATCTAAAGTCACACACTATTCAATGCTTTATTTCTCCTTTAATTATCAGGCAGTTCCTCATTCATTTTTCATGACCTTAACATTGTGTAACAAATGATGTGATCCATTAAAAAACATATATTTAAAAAACAGGGAACAAGCCACAGTAAGCATCATGTAGCTCAAACCAGAGTTAGGGACAAAATGTTAAAATTGAACAGAATACATCATATAAGCCGTGCCAACTTACTCAAAAATAAACTTTAGCTGTCCTAACTCTTTCAGGTGAAAATGATATATGTACAATCATGAGAATGTTTCTACCAATGTTGTCTCATTCCAACTTCTTCTGTTTTATGCAGACATGTCCATAACTTTGATCACCTTAAAAAATAGAAGCATACTTACTGCATTTACACTGAAAGTATATTTTAACAAACATAACATTATTATCTATCATTTACCAAAAGAATTATGGACATGGTGAGGTCTGTCTCTGTGATTCTTCATTAAGAACTGAAGAAAAAGACTGAAAAGCAAGAGGAATTTTAACTAAATGAACAGCTTATGAAAAAATGGATGTTATCTCAGTATTGTTGATCATCTAAGTTCCCGTGGCATCAGCTGCCAACTTCTCAGATTTTACATCAAGGAGTCCCATTTATTTGAGAACGATGTCGCATGGGGACTCAGAATCATTTAAGTGAGTTATACTTTGAAACACACAAACTCTGCTTCCAATATTAGCCATCATCCTTGTGCGTCATATGTCTCCTTCTTCTCACTACCTTGTTTGTCTTATTTTGTGTGGCAGGGCTTCATTAGTACTATTAAAATAAAATAAGTTCTATTGAAGTTCTTCCAGTTGTCAACAACCTTTTCTTAGCCATTTCAAATCTAGAGCGAGTCCAGGCTTCTTTCTTTCACTGTGTTTCTTTATTCCTTCTAATCACAGTACAATGATTGCATCCCTAACCTTAACCTTCTTCCTAAAATAGAAAACAAACGGTTGATAGAACTTACTGAAAAGAAAATGTTTCATGGCTGTCCAAGGAACTACTTGCAGTGGATTAAAGGAGAACTAAATGGACTGTAACAAAAATTTATCAGTCCCTCTGGCTGGTCTTTTGAAGACGTCTGCACTCACTGTTTCTACTGTATGATTGTGTGTCCACCAGTGCACCAGGAGGAGATCTTCAATGAAACAATGTGTGTGAGTGTGTGTGTGTGTGTGTGTGTGCAGGAGTGTTTGACGTTTGTCTGCATGTTTCGTGAAAGAGAACCGCTGGGTTTTGTCTGCTTTGTTTCCCCAGGAGTCTGAATCGATTTGAGCCATCAGACATGAAAGACTTGAGGAGTCAGGGGAGGAGGTGAGACAGGTGCAAGCAATAACACAGTAAACAGGAAAAAAAAAGTATTTTCCCAAAACAAACCAGTTTTCGTATCTGACCTGCTGGTGGTGGATAGATTTTTCCTTCAAGAAGCATACTGCCTGTCAGGTTGCTGACTGTCCCTTAGGTGCTTGAAATATATTTCTCACAACTCAGAATAGCAAAAAAAAAAAAAAAGACAATGGCAAAATTTTTGTATTACATGAAATGGGAAAAAAAATATGAAAATGGGCAAATACAGTACATTTGACACAACCAGCATGTCAGCTCACAATTCCAGTGTCTTATGGGACTTTGCAGAAACACTTAACTCAGTGTTACTTCTTTGCCTGTCTTTTGCCGTTGTTGTTGTTGCTTTTTCTAAGTTGAGAACAAGTCACTAGAGGAGTTGAAAAATCAAAATTCCAGCACCAATAGCAGCACATAGAGTTCATACAGGTTTACATATAGTTCATAAAGAGATACATAAACTTAATTTCTGCATGTCTGAAAGTTAAGCTGAAGATATCTTTCCTGTGTAGGTCAGTTAGGATTTTCCAGTTCAGGTTCCTCTGTTTTTTAATCAACATCAGAAACCTATCCCTTGTCTTGTCTCCTCTTCCATGGCAGTCCAGTTGTTGTGCTCCCTCTTGTATTTATATCATCCTTCCATGTGTATTTCCTGTTTCTTTCTTTTTTTTCCATTTTTGTAATTGTTTTTCTGACTTTTTTCTTCCTTTCTGGGTATCCTGTTGTAGCAGCACTTGTTCTTTAAAGGTCAATGTTTAACTACTCCTGCTGTCCAGTCTCCAGTGTATGATTCGAGTTGCGTCATTCCTGACACACTGAGGGTCAATTTAATGGGACTTTTGAGCCACATGTGAGTGCAGTGTTGCAACAAGCACAAAACATGATTCAGTATTTCAGTTATACCAAATAGTGACTTAGTCTGGCTTCTGTGTGAATCATAGTAACTGACATCAATTCAAAGGGCCACTATAAGTTATACATATAGACAAGACATGAACGACCATCTCTTTAGCCTTGATGAGATGCTAAAGTCTATCGCATGATATTTTTGCCTTAAAGAGGCCAAGAGTTAAGAGCCAAAAACCACAAATATTGTTTACTGGGCTAAAATTTACATCAGTATAAGCTCAAAATCTACTGATGATGTCAGTATGTCAATCATCTGAGGCAACAGAAAAACTTGTGATAGTAACCGTGTTCCCCCAGCTAGGACTAATCCAGTCAGGTATTAGTGTTAATATAATTTTTTGGTGTGTGAATGTTTGTGCAAATGTATATGTTTTGATATTGTAATTATATAATTTTCTGGTGTGTGAATGTTTGTGCAAATGTATATGTTTTGATATTGTGTAATGATCCTGCTGAATAAATAATGCAATATTAATATATATATTCCTATTTTCCTTTAGAAGCAACATCCTCCAAGTGACTACATAAAGGTTAATATTAACAAAAGTGCTACAAACAGTGATCACGTGATCATGTAACTGGGACCAATTCTTTATGTTTTCACTGGGATTATTATAAATTTAAACTGAACATCAACAAAAGCCCAAGTTGGTGAAATGATACATAAGAAGCTATTATTATGAAACATTATTTTTCGTCTAAATAGAATGTCCCATTGATTTTTTGACTTTTTTCAGTCCGAGAGCCAATGTATGTGTGTAAGTGTAATGCTGAAATATATCTTTGGGTGTCATCCCTTTTATTGAAAGAGTACCTGTGTATGTGTGTAGATGTGTTTGTACATGTATGTCCCCACCCCCCCCAAAAAAGAAAAATATATTTGTTTTTTCAGTGGGTAATGAAAGAATATAGAAAATTCAGGACAGTGCTTCTTAAGCTTAATGACAAATAAAACTTTGGAGCACTTCAAATATGCTCACATTGCTTGTCCTTCCCTCCCACATTGCTGTTGAAGTCTCATTGTAAACATTTGAATATGTCTTCACAGATGATTTTACTTATTGGATCTAAATGTTTGTGCAGTAATGTGAAAAAATGAAAAACACTTTCTCATTTTGTTGGTCTTACAAGTGAGGACATAATGAAAAAAAAAATCTATTTCCTTCTAGGTGTTAGAATTAGGTAATTACCAACCTCAGATGAATAACAAGACATAACATACTGCACAGGTTGATTAAAAAGAATCTTTAAAAGACTTTAATTTGTTGCTGAAAATATTCCATAAATGATTCTTTGAAACCCCTGAAATGGACATATTACAATTGTCTGCCCACTCTCAGTTTCTCTTGAGCAGAGACGCTTCGGCTGATGCTTTAATCAGATAATAAAACAACAAATCAATGCTCCTTCTCTTGGTTCCTGTCTTACAATCAGAAAATGATACTTAGCTCACTTCATAGCCAATTTGTCCAAATAAACCCACACAAGTTCAGTAAAGTTACTGCACAGTCACTCCAAAGAGAGATGAAAAGGAGTCAGATGAGGAGAAACTGTACTGTGTAGAACTTGAGTATCAAAAGTAGCAAGAGATACACTCCATCTCACCACTTAAAAGTTACATAAGAATAGGAAAGAGAACTGAGGACGAGCTCAGGTTCATTTCAGGCCATCAAACGAAGACATAAGAGAAACCAGAAGTACTGAAAATGTCTCATATTAGGATCTCAGAGTGAGTTTGATATCACTGAGATAAGTGGCATCTAATGACTAATGGGAGATGGTCAGTCAGCCCAAGAGCAACAGAGAGTGGGCAGACAATAGAGATGAAAATGAATAAGTCGTGACAGGCAGCATTGCAATGAGAAAAGGATGTTGACTGGTTGAGTTACAAAGGGAAGAAAAACTAGATGTAAAAAGAGAAAACCTGTCAGATAAATGAAAGAAAATGGAGTTTCAAGTGGTTTGTGTTTGTAAAAGGGCAACATGTTTCAAATCCAGCTTGTCTGAAGAAGACTGATATTTGAGAGGTGAAGGCGGGTAATGTCTAGCTGTTGGGATTTTGCTCTCTTTTTTTTCTCAGACCAAGGGAAATGAAGAGCTCCAAACACACAGTCAGTCACTGAGGCTGGTTGAGATTTAAAAGGAAATAACAACTTTCATCTCCAGCCCTCTCAGCGATCTTTTCACTTTCTTCCCCAGTTTCAGTCTTCCCGCACATTATTTTGCAACAGCTGATGAAGCAAATAATCTCTGGCAAAAAGTGTGAAAGAATCACTGGTCTGGCATGTGGTTGCAGGATTTAACATTAAAAAGATTTTTTTTTTTGTTTTTGTTTTTTGTCTATCTGCAGAATTCAGTTTTTCTTCCAGGATGGAAGAATGTGTTTCTGAAAAATCTGTATACACCGTTATAAAAGGTGCCTCCACAACCCCATACCTTCACAGATGCCGGGTTCTGTACTGTGTACTGATAACAACCTGGGTGTTCCCTCTTCAGCCCCAAAACAATAAGGCAATACCCAGGATTTCCAAAAGGAGTTTTCTATTTTTGAATGATCAAACTATGAGATAGTTGTCCACTTAACCTCAGTTTATGTAAAAAAGAGCTTTTGGCTCATGTTGACAGATGTTCTTCTTTTTTCAACTAACAAAGGTTTATTTGTGCTGCTTTAATTGCCAGATTCTGAAAAATAATTGAGTAAGCAAGTAAATAAATAAATAGATTCTGTCTGCAGGATGTTGTAGAAAATCCCAGGTCCTTCAGACTGAATAACAGGCTATAATCAGGTTTTAGGTGTGACATTGTCTTTAGATCTTGGTAAACGTTCTGGTAGCATCAGTCACCTCTTCTTTATTCAAAGAAGGACGAAGAGCATCAATAAAATTTTATCACCAGAAAATATGTCTTTATATCAAAATACTTCAGTTTTATGGGCTCCACATCTCTGTGAGGCTGAGCTGTGATGGACAGCAATAACACAAGTCTTCTGAAAAATTCTGCCATTTTCCAAAAAACGGTGTCCTTGAACACTGTGTCAGGTTATTCTGAAGCAGCCTTGGTCAGTTTGTGCATTCATATAACTGGAGGAAGAGAATCTGGTCATTGATTTTCAGCAAGCATCTGAAGTTGCTTATTCAGCATTGTCAGCATTGTCTCCCATCTGCCTATGTCCAATTTAAAGTTGGGAATTAGCCTAACATGCTTGTTTTCAGACTGTACGAGGAGTTAGGAGTACTTGAACAAAACAACTCCATACATAAAGACGTCTGCCAGGATTTGTATCAGGACCTTCCAGCTGTGAACAAGTGCTAACCACAAAGCTGTTTATAACTTCTTTTTTTTTTCCTTTTAAAATCCCAGTTTTGCTGCTCAAATATATACGTCCTCAGCCACGTCCTTTTTGAATTAATTTATCAATTACATGTCATAGTAACTGTGTCATTGGATACCATCACCAGTTGTCTTCAGGTCCCAGGAATAAAAAAGATTGATGTCAAGATGTCCTTTGCTGCTTATAGCTCTACTATTCCTCTTTTACTCTTGTATCTTGTTTAAACCTTTAAAGAAATAGCAATATTAAGAGACAGTTTTCAAAGTGTCATCTAACCAAATTTCATAGCTTCAAAACTTACAACACACAAAAACTAGTGACAAGTGACAACGGCTTTATAAAAAGAGCTTGTATGTTTTCAATACCACGTCATATAAGAGATTATTTAATATAAATGATCCAGTTAGTTACATTATTATCTCCTCTAATGTGACTATCCCTGAAGAATGCAATACAAAGTACACTTATAATTTACAAAGCTGTATAATTTTTAACAGATACAAAGAGAAGCAGCATAAAATGCTCTTAATTATCTCTTGGCTTCTGAATAATTGGCACATAAAAGCAGCAGCAGACAGCTAGAGAGGACACAAACAGCCGCTTGTAGAGGAGTTTTGGGTCTGTGACTTTAGATTCTCACTAAATAATGTCGTACTAAACTTTCAGCTTTGAGTAAAACCTCAGTTCCTGTGATTTTCTTTTTTCTACTTGCTTTACTTGCTCATGGATTTCCCTTTTGTAATACATGTTAGTGTACAAATATAGTATCTTTTGCAGTGGTGTAAAATTCAAGCATTTGATGTGGAATGGTGGAAATTCAACTGGTTAAAAATATGTTGAGCTTAAAAGAGATAGACATGTTATAATATTAAAATATACCCATCAAAAGTAAAATATAAAACTCTCTGCGATTTGACTTATGACATCACATCAGCATTAAAGGAATCGCGCAGATTTTTTTTTCTAAATACAAGTAATACAACAATGTGAAAAGGTCTTAATTACAATGTGGATACTATATGAAAAATAAATAAAAACAGAGACCACTGATGCAAAGATGTTTTAAACATTTCAACACTTTGGAGGTGCCTGTAACACTTTTCGTCTTAAATGTTGCCACTTCAGTCTCTTGTTTGATTCAGAGTTAACACTGTTATGTTTTCGCCCACCATAGTTGTGACTTTTGCTTCAAACGTAAATGAATCCATCTTTTCATGGCACAGTATGCAGCGTTTTGTGCTGGGCTGTAAACCAACTAGTGAGCACTTCCAGCGCCGTTCTGATTTGAGCATAGTAAGAAGAGGAGGAGTACTGGTTACTATAAAAAGTCCTGGTGTGACGTAGAAACAGGATCAAAATCTGAACAGCTCAACTCCTCCCGCATATCCTGCCTGGTGCAGCACATTCAGCACAGACCGAATGTTTTTATTGGAGGGTTTTTGGTCTGGTAGGTGTCTCAGATTGTACACTTTCATGTCTAAGACTTCAAAACTGAATTTTCCACAGTGTGATCCCTTTAAATTGAAAAATTGTGTTCTTGATTAAAGACAGTTATGACCCCCAAACCCTATGTTAAAACAAAGATAATACAAATACATTGTTATGTTAAAACTGACAACATTTGTTGTTTCTTTGTCATTTTATGTCTGAAGGAGCTCTCAAAGAAGCTGTGACAATGGCTTCTTTACCTCTCTATTGCATCACCCCTTCTTTTGACAACACTGTAGAAGTTTGGCAGCTGAGGAGACTTATTGCTTTAGCATTCTTGCATGATGCTTGAACATTCTTGCATGATGCAGGATTTCAGTATCTCAAAGCTTAACCCTCCTCTGCTTCTTTCATACTGCACCAAAAATGGTGTTTGACAGGTTTGGGCTGCAGGCAGGAATGTTTAACAGAGTTTTTGATAATCCTTTTTCACACCCATCCAGTCACATACTCACTTTTGGTCTACACCTCTTGGCATCAGTTTTTGACATACAGGGTACCCCTTAAGTATCATCTTTCAATGGAAAAGATGGTCTGACAGATTTCAAAAGAATTCTCTCAATATCTGAAATAGACGCCTTAGCCAGTGTACTCTCCAGATGATGTCACACCAGAGGGATGTGTCACTATAGTAACCTAGGTTGATGAAGAAGGGAGAAGGGGAGTGAGGGTTAAATGTTATAAACTAATGTTTTCTTCACCCTAACCAACTGCGATACTTGACTAATTACAGAGAGAAAAATATCTAAAATATAGGAGACAAAGGATAAAACAGGATTGTGCAGGTATAAAAAATGGATAGATGGATAAAGCATAACTATTTTACTCTTGCTCTGGTTCTCCAACTGTGGTCTTGTAACTGGGAGTCTTTACTAAAAGCTAAGAACAGGTGGGATGGATTTTAACACAGCTCTACAGGAGAGTCTGCAGATCAGACAATGATTTCTTGTTTTTCCACTTTGTCCCGATTTTCTAATTCTTTTATAGGTTTTATAGATGATGATATACTCAAAATATGTGGCAATTGGACATAAAGGAAAGTTGTTTTGATTGTATTATTTGTAAAGT
Organism: Zenarchopterus dispar; assembly: GCA_028564865.1. Classification (NCBI taxonomy): domain Eukaryota; kingdom Metazoa; phylum Chordata; class Actinopteri; order Beloniformes; family Zenarchopteridae; genus Zenarchopterus; species Zenarchopterus dispar. Next base: position 14,088 of record JAOWBL010044101.1, on the reverse strand, counting down.
CCTCCTCATCTTTACTCATAAAAGCCTCTGCAGATTCAGTTTTTCTACCATGTTGTTACTCATCAGTTGACAATTTGCATAATAATGTGTGAAGGGTTCCATCAGCTTTTATGAAAGCCCTTTGTTGAAATCAATTTCTTTATTTTTTTATCATTTAAACTGATTTTTCTTTCTCTATTTTTGTTTAAATACTACTTTTTTTTGAGTACTCATGTCATTGTGAAACTTTCCATGTTGGAGCAGTTGACCGAGCTTTCTAAATCCCAACAAATATAACGAGACCCCAAATCGAAGCAGGTTGAACAGCTAGTAAGCAAGTAAGATAGAGACAGAGATACTGCAGGAGGAATGTCTTCCAGACTCCACCGCTTCTCTGTCCAACTCTCAGACAATACAAACTGCAGACAGAGCAGTGATGGCGAGGGAAGCGGGATCGCTGTGCTTGTTAACAGCAGATGGTGCAATCCTGGACGTGTTACTGTGAATGAACACCCTGGATATAAGACTGTTGATGTCGACTTAGAGTGACAAAATTGTGGTCTTGGTTAATAAAGAACACACACACACACACACACTATCTATGTGTCCCAAGGATGGATGGATGGATGGATGGATGGATGGATGGATGGATGGATGGATGGATGGATGGATAGATAGATAGATAGATCTCGATTTAACTTCAGGTTTTTATTTTTATCCAGATTTATCCTTTTCCTCCTTTGCCCTGATGAAAAACTAGGAAAGCTATATTTTGAAACTTTTTTTTCTGTTCATTGTTGCATCCTGGCCCATCCTTCCACTCTGGTCTGTTGCTCTCCTTCCCTTCCTCACATTTTAACTGTGATTTGTCGACCTTCTTCTGTTCTTTTTTTTTTAAGAAAAAAAAAACCTACATGTATTAAATGTGGGGGCTCTGGCATCAAACTCATCAAACTGTTTTTTAATTTGTTTTGTCTGTCAACCTCTTCATTGTAAAGGTCAGCCTGCTTCTAGTCTCTGTTACTCAACTGTTTTTAAGACACGTTCAAGGTTGTACTGAAACTTTGTAAATCCATGCTTGTCCTGGGGAAATGATGAACAAATGACCTGTCACTAACCCGTCAGTAAACTAACTCTTTCTTTTAAGATGTGGGAAAAGTTCTTCAAGTTGATTGTTTTTCTCTTGCCTGCACACCGCTGTCATCCAAAGCTTGTAACTTTATCTTCCAGTCCCTATGTACCTCTGTATCATCAGAGAACGATCTCTGATTTCCATTGTCTTAATCAATAATTCAATACTGCAACAATTGTGAACAAAGGCACAGTGTGTCTGGAACTGCAGCTTCAGCTTTTGATTTTGATTGACTTTCATCTTCTAAGGAAGTGTTCCCCAATCCAGGTCCTGGAGGGACACTGGCCCAGATGTTTTAGATGGTTCCCTGGTCCAACACACCAGATTCAAATGAATAGATCACCATCAGCTTATCGTCAAGCTGTGCACAAGCCAATTAATCACCCACTTATCGAGGCTTTTATCTCAAGACTCACATCCGCAGCAACAATATCGGTTGATCTCTCTAAGGTTTCTGCAGGAAAAAAAAAGTCAGAATCACACATAACTAATGAGAATATGCAAATTTTCTTAGCCTTATACCACAATTGGAGCCTTGAGTACATTTATTTGTGTGTGCATGTGTATTCAGTACCATAGATAATCAACTGTAAATCTGCAAAAAAAAAAAAAAAAGATGGAAGAAGGATGGTCAGTTTGTCACTTACTTTGACTTTGATGCTATTATTTACCTTTTTTCAATGATTAGCGTAACCTCTTTAATAAAAATCTATGTAAGCAAGCTGCTGGTAACTAAGTCGAGACTTGAGACGCATTTTTTTTTTTTTGATCCTGTTGCCGTGTAAACTGTTCAGTGTTGCACACATTAAGATCTGTCAAGTAGGAAGCACCATTTAAAGACCATTAAATATCCACCGCTGTGGCTCTGTCTTTGTGCTGTTCCATTCATCATCTTTTCATTACATATGTTTCATCAAAGGAACCTGAAACCAGTCCAGTGAGGTGCTTTAAGGACAGCCTCACCGTTCAGTCAGGTACCAGTGTTAGAGATGAAAGAAGTTTTGCTCCCAAGAATCATTTCTCTCATTTACACAGGCCATCAAAGACACCGGTTATGCTCATATGCTCAGATTCATATTTTCATTTTGGGGCTTTAGATGAATTCATGCTTTATAAGATGCAAACATTAATGCTTAAAAATACATTCACCCCTCAATATCTGGAATGTAACATATTTCAAGAAGTCTTTCTTATGCCGTCTCTCCTTCTCATAACACTTAAAAGCTGTTCATCAGCTGAGGATACGAACACTGCAATGTATTTAACGATTTAACAAATGTTGATGAGACAGATCCTGGAATATCATTGTTTCACAGAGTCTGCAATGAAATCAAAGTTAAAGTGATACTGATAAAAAAAAGGCTGGAAATTGCTGGTGCTGGGTGTTTAAAGAAGAGTATTACATAAGTTGTAAAACCTAAAGTGCAACACTTCACATCCTCCAAAGAATGCAATGATAACTGAGTATACCCAGTCACGAAATCCATCATGAGATTAGTGTGCTGCAATGATGCAATTTTTATTTATTTATTTTGGCATGATGATTTAGAAAGTCTAATATGTCGTTCTGAAAAGACTCCTTCCCTAAAGTGCTCTGACTGACTTCATATTCTCCATTTTTGCATGCTGCTCCTCCTTTGATGAGAATATGAAGCTTTTACAAATTTAGTTCAAAAATCTAAGATAAAACGCTCCAATTTTTTCCATAAAAATTTCCCTTTGTTACCCCGGACAGCCTTTTCTTAATGAGATAGGGAGCGGGCACGGTTTCACACGAACCACTTTAGATGAAAAAGACAGTGATTTTTTTTTCTCAAGACATTCAGCTGAATTGATTCACTTAATTAACTCAAAGGGAAGCCTTGTGCTATCATGAGATATGATCATGGAGCTATGGTACTCATTACTTTTGTATGTAATGAGAGTGAGAGAGATTTAGTTCCTAACAATGAAATGTGCATATTATATATATATATATATATATATATATATATATATATATATATATATATATATATATATATATACAGACAGATAGGTAGGTAGGTAGGTAGGTAGGTAGGTAGATAGATATGTACATACTGCAGAGTTCATGACTGTTAATAACTATTTTGGGACATATCTGTTTATGGCAGAAACAGGAGTCAGTATGATTAATGCACCAAGCAAAAGCTTTTGTAGCACTTATTTGGGAACAAGGCTATTGTTGTGGGAAAGAATGAGCAGTTATTCTGCAGCATCAGTGGTTATTTATGTCTGTGATGAACTTTTTTAAACAAAGGAAATGCAGGTGTGTGTGCGCATGTTTGTTCGGGGATAGAAAATAATGGATGAGCCTGGAAAAGATGCCTCTTGCCAAACAGGGTTGAGGCTGAAGATACCTAGCACTGCAGTTTTTGTATACATGCTTGATTCAGTGGTAAAAGGTTGTAGCTTCTTCTCCTCAAGATGAACTATTTCGAGTTAATGTGTAGGCTTGCTTTGTCGACATTATGGTGGACGTGAAAGAACAGCACACAAAACACAAGCAAAGTAAGAGTATGACTTCACCATTTTGATAACACATACACTTTTAGGGGAAGTTTAAATACTTGTTAGTTAAAACATAAATTGAACCCTCCTGTAAGAAATCAACTGATGTTGTTCCATATTATAGAATCTGAAAGAAGCAAACATTCAGTGTCTGTGGATGTTGTTCAATCTATTTTAACATGCAAGGTTTTGTGACATTTCAGCACAGAGAGTGGTATATGTCAGAGAAGTGAACCTGTCAGTTCACCTGCAAGCCTGAAGAAAAAATGCTTCGCATCCAGCATCGCAGGATATCCATCACTTTGTCACAACAACTCAAAGTTCCCTGGTCGACCAGCTGGGCAAGGTCATCTCTGTCACTCCGTCTTCCCCTGGAAAGACAGGCCATGGTTTGATTGACAGTTGGCAGTAGCAGAAAGTTGTTAGTAACCAGCAGATTGCTGAATGATTTATTTTCATCATTGTTTTTCTTCCTTTGTGGTTTTCAAGGACAGGGTTGTTTCTTTCTTGGACTCAAGTTTAGAGAGTGTAGAAGTTTATATGCATACGCATCTTCCAGTGAAATAGTGAGAAAAGGGGACCATTAATTCTTTCTACATATATTCTAACAATTTCACTTTCTTCCATTTTGACTGACAGCTTCACCTCTGTCTGTCATGATGCTTTGGTGTATTAACTGACAGTATCTGTTCTCACATCGCTAGAGATATTTTATTTTAATGTAGTGTTAACACAGTCTGTAAGTGCTGCCAGATGCCTTACTCGCTGAATTGTATTTATATGCCATAAGTGTATAATTTAGTGGGTGAGTCAATCTGCATGGGGCAAAATTTTGAGTAATACATTGAGCTCATGATGCAGCTGCTTGAAGTTACTGTTCTCATAAAATGTGAATATTTCTCTGTAATAAAAATGTTATTGTTCCAAAGCAGGCAAAATCTTTTCTCATAAACCCTATAACAACAGGGGTGTTTTTTTCCACTCATAAGAAGATAGATGTAAAACCTAAAATCCTACACAACCAAAGAGGTCAATTCATGGTTGCACTTTCCCCTCAAGCTCCATCTCTTTACTGCACCCAGCACCCAAAACCAATAATGGCATTGACAGGGGAGCGGTGTTATTGAGAAGTCACCTAACAGTGGGGAAGGATGAAAGAAGACACACCACTTTGAACAGAAACAATAGCTATGACTGCTTGTTGTTAGAAACACCTATGCCATCAAGATCACAGGGCAGCAGTCAGAGTAGAAACCCCCAGACCCTCTCATCTCCTAAAACCTCATCCGCAGAGGAAATAGAGAAACTCCCAAGATTGGTGTGAGATGTAATCTTTCTAGCCCTCCCTGGCTCTGCCTCGGGTTGCTCTCTTAGTCAGACATGTTAGAAACACATCACCTGCAAGGTACCGAGCAGGCATCTGAAACAGATGCTGGTATATAACGTTCCATGCTTAGATTATTTCATGTCACATGAGCCAGTTCCCTCCATTAATTAATGCAACAAGATGAGACTGGAACCTGAAAAAATATCATAACAAGAAGAAAACTGTTAATTTAATATTACATTTTTTATGTATTTATATATTCTAAACCCAAAAATGGACTTCCATGTTCAGTCATTATGTTGTGTTAGGCAATTTATAGAGAGGTTGGGAGAAGTATTGATGGCATAGCAACAGGTCACTTTTGCTTCAGTAAGTCTAAAAAAAACTAGCGGCTTTGTTACTTGAAAGTCATTGACTATAAAAAGAGACTGACTGTATGCAGATAAATAATTACAATTTGAACTCAGGCTGTGTTGTTCACATGATTTTTCCTTTTAAATTTAGTCATTATCTAACCAGTGAATGATCTTTTTCTATGAGGGTCATGGAGAAAGACAGGCAGAAACACAATAACACACAACAAATTATAAATACATATAAAAGTAACAAAAAGGTACCGTAAAATAAACATTAAAACATCAAAAGCTCAATAAACCACAGACATTGAAAATAATCTTCATCACATGGGGCAACAGTGGAGGCAGAAAAGACATTCAAAATATTTAGAGGCAGATATCTTTACTTCTGACACTTGCTGAAATTAGTTTAGTGATCCCAGGTGCATAAAGTTCAGATTATATTATCACTTGCTCCAAGCAGAGAGGACAGAATATTTTAAACCCTTCATTTATTAATTTTTTTGTTCTCTATTTTTTTAATGAACTGATGCCTTAGTTACAGTTCAGTAGCTACCAAGTGAGATCTGCTTGATATATCATGGTTAAACCCTCCAGCAGTATGTTTAGACACTGATAAGTCTTTGCTTTAGTTTTACATGATCTGCTCTGTCAAAACATAGATCAATAAAAAAAAAGAAAAAAAAGCGGTGGGCGGTATTGCATGAGGTCTAAAAATTCAATGAAATCCTTTATTAGTTTTAGAGCTTCTGTAGTTTGACTGTGTTCTCACCTAAAGCTTGATTGATTGTCTAATAAGATATTCATAGACAGAAGTCTGTCAGTTGCTGACTAACACAGGATTCATGAACCTTGACAAAGACACACAGCCTCGAGGTAGGCTCAGTTGTTTTGGTCTGCAGAGTCACTCTCTTTCAAAAAAGGGAACAAAGGAAAACAAAGCTGGATTACCGCAAAAGACAAATCTCATGTCTGAGCAGCAGCAGATTAAAAGGATGTGTCAAACATGGCAGAATAACATCAGCTTCTACATTTAATAAAAAACGGCTCCAGATGATCAGAGCCTGCAGGTTTCCAATGACTTTGACTTTGAGAGTTTCATATACCAACACTGGGACTGGATCTATACAAAAGGAGGGACTTACAGAGAGAATCTGTGAACAGATCCTTGCAGAGTCCAGATAAAGCAAGCACTGAGAGACTCAAACAAGGTACCACAAGCAATAAAATACTCATTAAAACAAAGATGTATATTGGACTTAATGATTTTCTTTGCTGCTTCTTTAATAATGTGTGTGCACACGCGTGGGTTGAATTTAAAGACGGTAGCCTGCATAAGTCTAAATGTGGGTGAATATTTATAAAGTGAATATGAAGGGTGATTTACATTTCTATTTTTATTTGTGAAATTACCTAAATGTATTAAAACTCAAGCGTATCAGAATTAAACGCACACTTTGTCAACCTTCGGCTGCAGGTTAAAAACCTCAGACAATAACAACAGCACAGGGGTTGAAGAAGCTGTATGGCTTAACATCACATAGACAAGGACAAGGACAAGGACAGGCAAATAGCCCCATAAAGACAGGTGTCTGTATTAAAAATCACAGCTCCTCGGTTATTGACGATATAGGGTTGCTGCAGGTTGAAGATCAAATATGAACTGAAAGCCAAATGTGCAGGTGGAATTTTGGACATTTTTCTTATTCTTTCAACTGAAAGTAGGCTTGGTGATCATGAAATATTTTTGTAGGATGATAATGGATGTAGGCAAGCCCAAAATAATGTTAAAATGTTTCCTAGGGAAAGACATATCATCCTATTGATGATGTCTAGCAAACAGTCTGGATCCACATTTTCTGGTGAAACTTGAGGAAAACAGGTCAAGGCAAAGCTACATCCTGGAAAGCTGATCTGTCAATACTAATAAAAAATATATAGTTTGTCTGTGCTTTAAAGATTTCAAGCTCCCACAAAAGCCTGAGGAGATGCATCAATCTAATAATTGGTCTTGTTTGTATGATATATATGTTTTTTGGGGTTTTTTTCTGAAAAATTAAACAGCTGAAGTAACATCCTCCAACATCAGTTATCCCATATTCTTTGCCAGGGGATGTATTACAACAATCAGTAAAAAGCTTCGCTCTAACAGATTATGCTCCCAATAAAACTCTCAAATGTACCTAAATGTTAAACATGCTGGTTCATGATAACAAACTATGAAAATTTGAATAATTAAAGCAAAGTTTAATCCTTCCAAGTAACAAGCAGAGTCCAGGCAAGGATTTGCTGGCAGGAACTGAAAGTAACAAAACAGTTAAACATCTATGCTTAAAAGAAGTCTTTGAACAATTTGCGATTGCCAATAACAAATTCTCTGACGGCCATGGTATTAATCAATCCAAGTCCAGAAAAACAGGATGCTTTCTCGTAAAAACCACAGGATAAAAAGTTAGAAGTAATGATTTAACACCCAATGCACAAAGGTACAGATGTACTGAATGTTCTTCCAGGATTTAGGAACACTATTCAGGCAGATATTGATTTTATGAGGACTTCCACGAGGACAAGATTAAGAAGCACAGCAACAGCCAACTATTATAGTGGATTTTATCATTTGAATCAACCTGATAAGAGTAACAAATAAAATGTCAGTCAGTGTTGGAATTAATTATTATTTATGTATTTATTTTCCATCGGTGTTGCTGAATCTTTTACAGAATTGGTTCAATAAATTTCAACTGTATACCTCAGCTCCATGAAAAATTATTTGTTTTTCAGTTATTTAATTAATTCTTATTATTTCAGCTAATTTTAGTGAGAAGTCTTAAACCTATTAGCCATAATTACAGATAAAATGATACCAAAGCCATCCCCAAATAAGGTTTTGACAAGACTTTGTCATTATTGTAGAATCACTGTGAACCAGACTCTTGTCTTATTTCCCAAATTGTGCATCCTCCACTTCACTCCTCAGCTCTTGCTCTGATGTTTTATCACCAGAATAAGCCACAGACATCCTAGCAGCGCTCCCATTGTTTTTATGATGGAGGTGGTTAACACTGTTGCCTAACAGCTAGAAGATCCTGGTTCAGTTCCTGGCTGGGACCTTTTTCTGTGGACTCTTCAGGTTTTTCAGCTTCCTCCCCAAACATAACTGTCAGGTTGACTGCTGAGACTAAATTGACTGTAGGAGTGAGTTGTTTGTCTCTGTGTGGAGCAGTGATGGAATAGTGTCTCGTCCAGTTTGTGCTCGTCTCTAGTGCGGTGACAGTAGGAATAGGCTCCAGCAGACCTCCATGACTCCGAATAGGATGAAGTATGTCGAGTAAATGGACAGATTTATTCATTTATGTTGGCTTCTGTCCACTACCTGCTTTCGCATCCCAGCTACCAGAACAACTCTTCTTCTTTTGTGATTTGACAGTTCTTCTCTGTTTTTATAGCCGCACTGTCTCTTCAAAACTATTTGTAAAATAGATGAGCAAACATTGTGGGCAGAAGCTGAGAAATATTTTGGACCATACAAGGCAAAGCCATTATTGAGGAGAAATCGTCCCTGGCAGTGCACTGTTCAAGGTGAGAAATTATGTTTAAGAAGAGGATATCTTGACAGAATTTGAAATTAATATCTCATTGTTGATACAAACCCATCTTTAAAAAAGTGTTTTATTGTATAAAACAGATAATTTTACATTTGTAATAGTAACTGTGTCTTCAATGATTGAAGTTCACATAGATTAGAGTTTAAACATGGCATGTTACACATTCTCTATGAAGATGAAGTACCTTGTTATAGGTTTCTGCTGTATTTTAATTGTTCTGGAAGGTGAATATAAAAACAAATTGTGACAACATCTATTTTGGATTCAGTTTAGAAAGTGGGAAAAGATTTGATCTGATGATTAATGAATCAGTCTGTCAAGCTGCTATGGAAACAGACTTATTTCAATAACTCCATCGCATTTAGCCTGACGGAGACAGTAATCTGGAAGGACTGCAAAGAGCAATCAAAAGATGAAACCACTTCAAAAACATTTCACGAGGTTTTGCTCATCTTTGAGATCACGAATAGGTACAAAAGATTACAGCTGACAGTTCAAATAGCAAAGGACTTTTGTCTCAGTCTTTGTTGCATAAAGGTGAGAAAGCAGTGAAGAAAAGCACCACAAGGGAAACGCAAGTGACAGCTGTGAGGTAATTTAAGGCCATCACCTTCAAGTGAGAAAAGAAAATCTGCGTCAACTGCAGATGGGACCCGTTTGACAGAGTTTTCAGAATAGACTATAATCTAAGACAATATCTCCTTTCTCACATTCATTTTGTTTATTCAAAGTTTCATTTATCCAACACTAACAATGCAGCTCGTGTGGGATGTATGATAGGTGCTGTGCTGTGTACGTGTCTGTAGATTCAGGAGCACAGGGAAAACTTTAAATTGCTATGCAATTTCATTTTGGCCTATTTTTGGCAGTTTACCCACACATTTAGGCTCTCAGTCCAAAAAAGGCTCACAGATATATGAATCTCAGAGTGAGTCCTGAATTGGCTTTGCTTGATATGCGGTGCAGACCTTTCCTCCCAGCCTGTCATCCCATCCCATAGCACTTAACTGGCTTAAATTGTAAAGCTCTCAAGTCTGAGCCAACGTGGGAGGGTCATCCAGAACTGGAGGGCTGGAAAGAATGGAAGAAGAAATGCACAGTTTGGGCTGTTTGTGAGGGTGGAGGGGGCAGAGAGTGCACTCTACTGATAAGGAGGGTAAAGCCTATTAGCTGTTTGGCCTGTAGCCTGAATGTTAGGATTTTTTTCCCCCCCTGTCCCTAGTCAGAATGATCAGTATTGTTTCAGATGTTGGGATGAATACATTTTGCACTGTGTATGCATTTATTTTAAAAGAAGCCGTTTCAATGAAAAAAATCCATGAGCAGGCAAAAGCCAGTGTGTAAAGTGATGCCTTTAATTCAGCGTATATTTGCTTAGTAGATTTGCAAAGCTATATTGTATTCAGCTTTGTTTAGTTTATTCTTTCCAGAAGGAAAAAAAAATCAAAATTTAGGGAAATACACCCGTTTGATTATTGTATTAAGATATACTGTAAGAAGAGTGATGCTGTTGCATTGATACAATCTTAGAGTAAAAACAATATACTTTAGATCATCTAATCTAGAATATGCAATAGCTTGAAAAGAATTTTTGTAATGTATAATTGCAACAAAACAAGTAAAAAACAAAAATCTAAATCATATCTGTGCTGGGTGTGTTTTTACATTACAAAGTAGCTGGATACTCCTCAAATGAGTCGACCTTCCTAAACTTGAAATTACATGTTTGTGGCCACCGCATGTGATTTAGACCATTCAGCGTCCTACACTTGAAGCCATGTAGGATGCATTTACATGTGACAAAAAACTGGAACTCTTGAAGAGCAATTCCTGCTGAAACATCTCTTATGTCAAAAGGAGAGTTTTTCTTCATCATAAAAAGAGCAAAGCAAAACACTTAGGGCTGTTCTTTGTGGGAAATGTTTTGCTCTTGTGCCAACGTCTTTGCAGCGATACTTTTGTGGTTTTTCACAGTGATCAACTCCTTTAAGCAACTTGACACAGTTGCTATATGGATTTATTCAGCTCCTCTGTCTTGTTTTTTTTTTTTTTTCCACACTTGCAGCTCATGTGTGGACAGACTCAGAACAGTGCTAACGACAACATGGAGCAAGACCACACAGGATCCTGTTGTAGACTTGTATGTATTACAAATTAACCATCTATCTATTAATTTACTACCAGCTTCTTCCTGTCCAAGGTCACAGGGGATCCACTGGAGGTCATCCCAGCTCTCTTCAGCCGAAAGGCAGCGGTAACCTAAACAGTCATCAGTCCGTCACACGGCTACACAAACAACCACACACCATCAGTCCCATGAACAATTAAGTTTCTCTTTTCTTCAAATACTATCTATTGCTAAAACTTTAAGCAGAAGCAAAAGTGCAATTATTTCTTTTATTACATGATGATAGATGTCATAGTTTTATAAGTGAATTACAATATATACTTGAAACCTGTAAACTACATTCAAATGTACAGGAAACCCTTTTATATAAATCAATTATTAAACAATATAACACAGTTGTTATATTTTTATTATATATTACATTGCTAGTTACTGCTTTTTCCTGTTTTTGTAGTGTGTCTGCACAGTGACTGACCAGACCTCTCTGCTGTTGATGGCTTCCTCCAGGGTTTGAGATTAAACCACTTCTCAGTTGAAACAGCCTCTGCTGGACATCTTTCAGTTTCCAGAGTAAGGGAGGTTTATGTGTCTTATCAGTTTACTTTGTCGACCACTGCTGAGCCTTAATCTTTCCTGATGCTGCTTTTGAGATCCCACCTCCACCCACCCTACTTCAGTACAGTTCATTCCAACAGCTGGGATAAGCTCCAGCAGACCACCAGTTAATTATTGCTTTGTTATTTCACCTTAATCCCCCGCTCATTCTCAGACCATCAAAAACACATACCGGTTGTGTAAAATAAATGGACAGCATATGGAAGCAGCTGAAAATATCAGTCTTCTACACTTTAAGGCTCATACAGCAATTGTTGTTATTAGTCATGACAATTTTTTTTCTTCACCTGAGGACAAACTCTCTATCATCTCTCCAGCAGCACACAAAGAATTCTGAGTAAATCCACAATAGTAGAGTTGCAGTCTTCTCATAACATGTTGATTTTGTTAATATCCATGCTGTGCTGCACTGTGTTAAAAGAAATGGCAGAGGACACCAGCATTTGAAATTTGTTCATATAAATAAACAGAAAGCTAGAGTGTGTTCAGGGAAATGCTGCAAAAAGATGTTGCAGCTTCTAATATTGCCAATTATTGCTGGTAACACCGAGGAGACTTAGAGTTTGGATAGCACTGTTATTTATGCATTTAAATGCATCATCTGTCTCATCCCTCATAACAGCTCATCACATGTTAAATTAACCACTCACGACTGTCCACATGTTACTAACGCTGACCTAAGCAGATTGCAGTCTCAAATTGGACTGGTTGGAAAATAGAAACTCACCAGGGAGGTGACTCCAACATGATACCAGTATGAGCAGATGCTGAAGACCAGCACATATGTGAGAGGGGCAAAATAATGACATTTTGTGAAAACCCTTTTTCACACCAGAGAGAATCTTAAGAGGGTGCTTCAGTGCAAGGGTACCCTAATGCATAAGCTTTTATGGCTTTATTGAGTTTGAGACCAGTTTGAAGAGATTCTTTTATTCTTTTTTTTCTTTTCTCTGTTTCTCTTTTCTGTTTCAAGAGCGAGTTTCAGCAACAGTGGATCAGCACGGCAAGGTATGCCTTCGCTTTCTATCCAGATGGCACTTCCTGCAGGTGGTGAGTCCATAGTAAAGTGGGCCAGTGGGGTTAATTCAGGCTGAGCCTGTTCAGAACCAAGGGGAGCACTGCTCCTCTACATCGAGTGGATCCAGTTCAGGTGGTTTGAGCATCAGATTAAGAAGACAATTCTGGAAGCCTCCTTGGTGAGATCTTTCAGGTGTGTCCACCAGGAGACTGCACCAAGGAAGATCCAGAACCTGCTGGTTCTTCCTGTCCTGGCATGTGTTTTCTCCAGATCCTCTGGTTTTCTCCCTGAGTCTGAAAGAAACATGCAAAATTTAGTTTAAGTGGCCACCTAAAATAACCAGACGAGTGAGTGGTTGTGTGTCTACATGCAGCTTTGTGGTGGATCATAGTACAGACAAACTCATACAAGACGGGCTCTGGCAGATCACCAGGACCCTGAAGATAATGGATGAATGGATTAAAAGTGACACTAAATCTCTGTGTTGATTAGTGATACCAGTATTTCTGGACTAGACTAAGGAAGTGTTTTTAGAATAGATAGGTTACTCCCAAATTTCTAAATGTGAAAAACAGAACACTCTTAAATGTCTTTGATTTTATTAATACACTTATTTAAACAAAAAAAGATGCTACCATATTTACTACAGTGAAAATTTCTATTCCAGCGTTTGAAGCACATTTCATTTGAATGCTTTGCTCTGTTTTTAAGTTGCTTTAATTTCAAATGTCACTGCTCTGTATTTCAAAATATTCCCCCATACATTAAAATACTTTCTGCTTCTCAAAGAATGCAGAGTCTTTAATTACTGGAAAAGAGCTGCAGGCTACAATATGTGAGTCATGAAACATGAAACACACATCAAGAAATTGGTTTAATTAGTAGAAAATTGAATATTTGTGGACAAGATATTAATATAGCTAAAGTTTTGCACCTACATGAAGTGAGAGACTAATCTGAGGGGAATGGCAGCTAAACTTTTTCTCTGTGCAAACTGTTGTATAATTATTCCATCACAAAACAGCTTTGCTGTAGTTTATAGACTTTGAGAAGTCTTACAAGGTGAATGCAAGATTTGAGTGCAGGAATGTGTGAATCCCTTCAAGCTGAATAAACAAGTACAACCACAAACAAATTATTTTTCGATGATCTGCATTTAAAAATACAACATAACGCTATCAGTTTGAGCTTTGCTTTTTTTTCCTTTGTCTATCTATGATTCAGGTACTGATAGATGCACAGATTCATGATTTATCTATTTGTTTGCCAAGGATCTCGCTCTCTCTCTCTCTGTCTCTTTGAAGAATTGTGTCACCATGATATATATATATATATATATATATATATATATATATATATATATATATATATATATATACACACACACACACATATA
>JAOWBL010044090.1:48393-63474 GCA_028564865.1 Zenarchopterus dispar | reverse complement strand
TTGCCAGGGCCAGTAAAACAGGTTCACAGACTAGGAAATTGCTCTGATGTAATGGTGCAGATATAACGTAAAATAATGGAAAGAGTATAAATTGCATAAAAATAAATAACCATGTGGTACAGAGGAGGCTGCCCAAACAAGGAGCAGCTTCAAGCTCTGCCCGAGGTCTGCTTTTTACACCTGTAGCCATGCCCACGCTTCCAGGTACAGGTAATCCTCTGATGACCCACTTTGGCTCCAACCAGGAGGAAATATTACCAAGCAAGAAATGCATAGTAAGTGTGAACTCTGCCTGGATGGAGAGAAGGCAGTTTAAGAGGAATCCTTTAAGTTGTTTCAATGTATTTCCAGGGAAGAAACTGGAGCTATAGATGCTGTTTGGTTTTTGTCTAGAAGCATGATTTTTGTTTTTATAAAGACGGTATGAACTCTGAGAAATCACCAGAATCAACATAAAAGCCTGTGTGCATGGTGCAGAAAAAAGAGAGAGCAACTTTTGAATACACACTTCTCACTTCCTTGTCATCGTTTTCTCAGCATATCTGATTTCAAGTAAACCCTGCAAAGTGGCAGATTTGAGTGGACACGTATAAGCCTGAGGTCAGTTACCACACAAGGGACAGTAAATAATCAGTGAATTATTCTGTCTTATCAGGACATTTGGGTTTGAGATTCAGAGAGCTGCCATGTTCAGGAGGTGGCTGCGGCTCTGACGAAGGTGATCTTCCTCATGATCTTCCAAATGTCTGAAATAATTTGAACTACAGCTGTTTACATCAAATTTGTTGACGTTTATCATGTGTTGCCCAGACGACCGGCTCTCTGTGATTTCGTGCCACTCTGCAGCCTCCTGCTCCGCTGCGTCTGCCGTCCTGGAACGTGCTCAGAGGAGACGCAATGACTACTGGGGGAAGACATGACCTCATGACCCCAGTGCTGTCCCTATGGAAACGAGTGTGCAGTCTATGTAGAGCTTAGCAGTTTAGTTGTAAACAGAATGATGTATTTTGTAGATAAATAGTGAGAGAAATGTTTTTTTATAGAAGAATTTTACATCATTTTATATTTTGCAGTTATGTGAAACTGAATACTTCAATCAAAATGATAACTCTAATTTGTCTCTGCCTTTATGTATTTATTAATGCAAATATCAGTTGAAGTTGGAAACACTGATCCCCTCTCTACTGTCATGGGGGCGGGGCTTCTGCAGATCATATTTGAGGATGATTAGCTGATGCATGCGAAGATTGTCTGGTAGTTTCTTTTTCCAATCCATCTCTCATTCTCCACTTGTGTAGCACCTTTTAAGCCTTGACTAGTTTCTTTAAGGTGGTTTCTCATTCTCTCTTTCACACTCATACAGCGCTTCTTTTTTAAACCCAATGCAGCTGTCTTTTGTTTTTGCCAACGCACCCAGATGAGATCACATCAAGGGACAATTTGGGATTCATTATCCTATCTAAGGACAACTTGACACTTACCAGTGCTGGGCATTGATCTATCAACCTTCCTTCAGATTAAGCACGAGTTGCCTCTTAGTCAACTGAGTAGTAACCGTATAACTTCCTCACTACTAACAGGTCAGATCTGTATCTAACTACTACACAGATAAAGCCTCACTGTCTTCTGAGTTGTCCAGTTTTGCCCCTTTTATATAACCAAACATAAATGCTTGATAAATCCTGAGCTTGGTCCTATAAACATCCATCAGAAATTTTCCTTTGGCGCTCCAGGTTGTGTTGAAGTTCAGAGAATACATGTGTAGTTGCAGTTTAGAAAAACAAATGGTGCTGATAAAACATTTTGCTATTTTATAAAGCTCCTAAGTGAAATGTTGTTGCAGTATGAGAGAGGAAAGAACAAAACAGTTAATCTGTCAATGTTGGGGGGATGATGGAGAGAATGGCATTGTTAAAACCTCCAGAGATGTCCATGAATGCATCTGGATGTTGATAATGATGTGTTTGTAACCTGAGGACGTCACATACAGTTTAATGAATGTGTGTAAACACTGAGCTGCCTCTGCTCAGTTTGTGTAAATTTCCAAAGGGGGAAGTGCGGCAGCTTAAAAAGGATAGCTTTTTGTGGTAAAATGTCACAACCGCTGTACAAAAAAAGGCTAGATTTACAATCATAAATCACCTTTGATAGTTTAAAATCCCACAAAGAGTTTGGATAAAAACTGTTTTATTATGCAACTATCCATCCCAAAATCAGCTGGGACATCTCTGCTCCTGTCATGGCCTCTAGAGGGCTGCTGCCGATGCTAACAGACATTTATTTTCCATCACTGACTAATCTGTTGCAACTTTTGCTTACTCGTCAATAACGATGCAAAAACACACATTTAATTCAATTTCAGTTATCAATAATGTATCTAAAATGTGTATTTTTACATGAAAAGATAAGGTGAATCAGTCCTGCTGAACAGTTTTCTATTTTTAGCCACCCTTATTGAAACAGGACTTAGAGCAAATTTCCTCACCTTCCCCACGGCTTGCAAGCATCGTCAGATCACCTGTGAGGTGACGTCACAGTGGCGGAAGAATAAATAACACAAAAGAGACACACCTTGAGCTGTGTGAAGTTCAGATACACCAGCTGAAGGTGATTTCCCCTGGATCCAACACACAGACCTGAATAAACATTGTAAAGCCCAAGCGGGCGTGGAGTCATCAGATGTTTCGTCAGTGGAAACATGACACTTGTACAATTGTAGCAATTAAGTCATTTAAAATATTGACGTGCTTCCTGCTTCACAAAATCCTGCTTCAAGGCATCAATTAGTTATATTATTAGTGAAAATTGTATCTCTTATATGCATAGCTGATTTTTCTGCACTTGTATAAAAAACACCAGCAGTTATGTAATCAGAGGTTCAAGGTCTCAGTTTCAGATTTTATTCAGCTGCTCGGGCTTTTCTTCGAGACATTATCAAGCCTACCTGCATCAAACCTGGTTTTGTTAACATCTTATTTTCTTCAAGCTTGTGCACTTTTATTAAATCTGCACCACTTTGGTTTTTCTTTGTAACTTTAAGCTGAGAGCATGTTCTGTAATCAAATCAGCAATGATTCATTTCAGTGTGGTCTTTCTTCCCCCTCGAGCCACAGAGCTCAAAAATGAGTTCAAATGGTTAAATAAACTTTCATGTTAGAAGACAACTGTTTTTTGACTGGGAAAAAATAAAAAGATGAATTCTTATCTGTTTATATGTAGTGCATCTTAAACTATTGGGTTTCATTTTCTTTTAAAAACTTGGGTCTTTATCTTCTACTGTTGGCTTAAAACAAACATGTTACTTGCATGATACACTTTGTCATAAATGTCAGTCATTTCCATAAATCTCATATAACTTTAATAAAAACTTAAAGATTTTAAACTAATTTGTCTATGCAGCTTTAATCATATCAATTTAACACTATCCTTTGAAATCGACACTTGGACTAATTTTATTTCACAATATGTAATCATTGAAGGCATTTGACCAGAGTAACGCACTAAGAATATAAATATTTGACTAAAAAGTTCCAATGAGAGACAGCAGGTGCAGTCGGTATAACTTTGTTACAGATTTTTAATTGTGGCTACAAAAAAAAAAAAAAAAATTCCTCCATCATTACTTAAGAAGTAGCTTTGCTGAGTTGTCAGTCATTGCTGGTTATTTCCTTTTATTGTTATCTGGGTGCCCCACTTCACTCTGCTGTCTCTTCAAAATATCTTGCATCATATGAGAAAGGCGGCTGGGGTGATGCAACAGCCAATTAATAACTGCTGCAAATCAACAACTACTTTATACAAATTTGCAGTCTAAAACAGGAAATGTGATTGCTTTTTGTCATCCTTATGATCCTGCAGTCAAGTCTCTAAGGGACACACACACCCACCTCCACCACAATGAGTGAAAAAAAAAGACATAAAGGATCCTGCTACATGATCTTGAATCTTGAATTGCGGAAAAAAAGACAACCAGGAAAGCTTTGACGAGAGGCTGAGGGGAAACCAGGCATTGGCATAAACCAAAAAGCTGTGTAGGTATTGTAGTTATACACCCACGGGACCAGATTTCAATAGGGTATTACTGATGTGGAGTTTGGTTTTGTGGTTGGTACAAAGAGGCTGACCCTTTTACTTAGCCGATGTGTTGGGGAAAACCCCAAGGATTTATCCTGGGCACCTTTGTTTTCTTTAACACAGTCTTCAGCTTCCTTCTTGAGACACAGCCTGAAAATCTGACAATAGTTTTAAAATCACTACATAAATAACACTCTCCTGCAAGCACTGAAAAAATATGACATTTTTCAATTTTTTTACTTTTTCATTGATTTCCTTGTTAAGCACATTATTTCTGTCACCAACTCAGGCACATGCATTGTTATAGAGCTCCATCTAATTTGTTGGCATCAATCAATCAATCAGTGATATGTATGTACCTGTCACAAAGCGGCAGGTACCTTTAGAGGGCTGTGTCTCGGAGTCCCCCATGGAGTTATACTGGGTCCCTTTGTTTTTAATTTTGTTTGATTGAATCTCTTTGGGGAATGCTGACTTTAGTATTGTCATCAATTTACATCCTCATGCGTATGATAAACTCCTATGTCAAAGCTTGTCGTTTAACACTTTTGCTTATTTCTTTTCAAGATTTTCTCCTAGTATAAATCACTATTTGCATATTTTCTGTTTGCATTTCAGGCAATAGCGCTGTCAAGTATTTTAAACTGTAGCTTCACATAAAGATGTAAGAGATGTCTACCCCTTACCATGATAGCTCTTTGAGGGTAGTTTGCATAAAACATTTGGTTCAATTTTTAAACAAATTCCAGTAAAATATTAATCCATAATTATTTCAGTTAAATGTTGAACAAATGTAAGAAGTAAAACAGCTGGTGGGACTGATGCTCTGGTCAGGTGCCGTTCAGCTGCTGCAGAAGGAGGTTTTATCTGCATTACAGCTAATAAGCAGAAAAAAAAATCATTACTAGCAGTTACAGCTTTGCATAAACTGCTTCTACTGAACTGGATCAGTACTTGTATATTTATGACAAAATAAATGTTACAAGCAGAGGTCACAATCTCTTCTTTTGTGTTTATTGACAGCAGCTTTTGCAGTGTCAGCAGTCGACTTGCATGGACTTATAACAAGATGCTAGATCCTTTAAAAAACGAGTTTGTATGCAATTGGAGTTTGCAGTGCTTTTGGGTGGACAGCTGACTTTTCTGATTTGTTTCAGTCTTGATGTGGCATCATCGATTTGAACACAAGAGGAAACTTGCAGCTGAAAGCATGATAATCTCCCTCCAGAGCTGTGGCTGCAGCATTAAGACACAATACGGCGCTGGATCGTACAATCACTTTAAGCATCCTGTTATTCAACTACAATTATTCTTTAAACTGTATTACATGTCACAAAAAATGAGATGACAATAAATCTGCAATACAAACTGAGTGCTGTTACAGTCACTTCCAGCTTGTGATCCCCCAGGGAGCACTTACGCACACAAACACACAGGAAATGAGACCCGTGCAGAAAACCAAAATTAAAACGTTCTTAGTAAATTGAAGACGGGTGTTATAAGTCATCACACCTTCGCTCAAAGTTAATTTCCTCTTTGTATAAATGTCAGTAAACAGAGATAGTACCAGGTCAGCACTGACCTGTGTGTGTGTGTGTGTGTGTGTGTCTGCAGCTGCACGAGGGGAAAGTGTTTGTGTGTGTGTGGCTGGGGTTTTTTGACTGCCCCATTTTCTTGCAGTGGGGGTGGAGGGCTGATCTGTATAAAGGGCCAAGGCTCAGATTCGTCTTCACAACAGCACCTGCTCACAGGTTAGTGCAGACGCTCAGAGGCAGCAGCTTCATCCGACTCTGAAGTGCTCGGTTTAATTTACATTCTGCTTTTGTCTTGCAGCTGAGAACTTTCCTCAAACGAGTGGATTAACGTCCTCCTTCTACCTGCACCATGAAGTTCAACACTGCCACACTCGGCTCATTCCTTCGCCCAGCCGTAGGCACCGCCGCAGCCCTTATCCTCTTGCTTTTGATTGGCTGGACTGACCCGGCGGCAGCCCATCCGCTCCACCAGCCACTCAGCGCGCCACTGCGGGACCTGGGGACACATGACGCCGTCCGAGAAGTGTCGAAACACGTGAGTGTTTAATTGAGCAAGTCTAACACAGGCCTTAATGATAATCTCATCACATCAGACATATGCGTGGTTTACTCTAGTAAAAGTTAAAAAAGAACAAAGGAAAAGAACAGAAATAATGGCTCTAAAAACTTCAGAGACAGGATTTGTTTAGGAGATAATATTTGACTGATGTTATGCATATATGGTTATGAATACAATTGAATCGGTGAATTCAAGAAGGGCCCAAGTCCAGAGACTTTACTTTGCCAATCCTCTGAAATTAAAAGATATTATAGCATTTTATAGCATATTATAGCTGTTTATAGCGTTCCTAACCTATGAACTGAGGCTATATCTGGTTAAAGTATGAATCATTTGATGTAGCCTCCCTTTAAACTAGGCAACTAAGTTAATTTCCTGCAAAAATGTATTTCTTGGACTTGGGCCCCTTTTGAATTCACCATTTCAATTTTAAAGTATATTTGATTAACATTTGGGCTACATGTAACAGGACTGGCGAAACTATGACTCTAAACATGAAATCCTGCAGGAGGTTAATGTTACTTCTTAATCGATCTCTTTAGGCTCAGCGAATGGAGCTGGAGGAGGACACCAGCTTCAGACTGATGCCCAGAATTGGCGAGTCGGTGAGTCCGTTTTCCTTCAACACATGACAACACTCTTCAAACCCGAGCCAGTTTCTGACCCCTCCCCCTTCTTCAGGATCTGAACATCTGCTGCCTTCACGCCAACATCCTCGACTTCTACTTGAACAACATCCTGCCCCACCATGGCAACCAGCATCCCAGCATGCACCAGCTGAAGACGGACCTCCACCGCATCAGCGAGGACCTGCAGGCCAGCGGCTGCGTGAGTTCACATCTGTTCATTAAACGAAGAGCGAATCTTTTAAAGCGGCTTTAAGAAAGCAGCAGCTTGTTGGTTGTACTGAAGAGAGGTGAAGCTTCTTGTTGGGAAAAACGAAATATTTTGGGAAAAATTTAAAACGACATTTAGAATAAAATGGGAGGAATTCAACTTTCAACCTTGGATTTGGTTATTTTTTCCTGACAGGACTGCATGTCACATATGGTGTGTAGATTTACAATCTCCAAATCTCCTTCATTTCTGTTTTTTTTTTTTTTTTAACAGTCTTTAAACCTAAACAAATGCAGTAACCTATGCATATATGTTTAACACATGGACAGCAATGGGATAATTATCTTCATCACCTGTTGCTGTTCCTCAGGACACAAAATTTATGATAAAAAAAACTAAGTTTTTCCTTTTTTGTAAAACTAAAAAAAAGAGTATTTAGCTTTTCTTTGCAATATGATCCTTTGTGGTGGCAATGTGGTTGATCCTAAAATCGATGATGACTTTCTGTGGTTTGGCTCATACAAAGCCAAAACACACAACTTGTGCACACACATGTAGGTGTGTACGTGTGCACAGATCAAAGAGATCTGAATGATAACCTGAACAACCTGTCTGTCTCTACAGAATGTGACTCACTACCACGACCATCGACACGCTGTGGAGTTCCGCAGGAAGCTCGAAAAGGTGAGATTTTTCAAATTAAACTCTGATGCAGTTCCTGCGTTTTATTCTGAAGGGCTTTCTTGTTTTCAACATGAGGCAGCAGCAAGTTTTAGGCCCCTTTGTCTCATTATTAGTAGTTGGTATTGTATTATCACAGTGTATTGTTAACGATCTGAACAATAACTGAAGATGGTGACTACATTATATGATATTTAAGGTATTGTGTAATTTGGAAAAATTGTCATCTGGAGAAAGATGACTCAGTGTTTAAAAAAAAAAATCAGAACTATTTAACATTTTGTTTGGCTTCTCTAATGTCCAAAATTTTATTTTGATGTCACTACTCTGACTTTAAAAACAGAGAGAGGGGAAAGTTAAATGGTTAGCTGTAGCAATTTCACTTTTATTAATATTTTAAAGCTTTTCACATCCTGGCTACTGAATCAGGAGAACACCAGGTTGCTCTTTTTGTTAAATTAAATGTCAGATTGTAACTGTTGTTGATCTCTGGACTGATCTTGTGTGTTTCTGTTGTTTCAGATGGACCGCGAGCGCGGCATAAACAAAGCGGTGGGAGAGATCGAGATCTTGTTCTCTTACCTGGCTGATAACTGTGTGCAGTCTTAATGCTCCAACGACACCTCAGCTGATTCATTTTTATCCTATTTAAACCTTTTTTAGCCACAACTTTTATACTTATTTATTTATCTATTTAAATTGAGAACATATTTAAGTTTTTAAATATTCATGTTAAGTATTTATATTGACTGATAAGTTGATCAGTTTATTGATCGGAGTGTTTCCATGCTGGATCTGAAAGGACTCTGGTGTTGACAATGTTGCCATTTAATGGCTGATTACTACTAAAAGGTGTTACAGTATTTAAATATTTATGCTCAATGAACTCCGTGTATCAAGGTTCAAGTTTTTCAATAAAAATCTTTATTAAATACAGTTTCTCTTTCGTTTTTTAAGACATATTTTGAAGATTAAAGGGTCGACCTTGAGATGTTTTTTTTTTTAAATGTAAACAACATTATGTCTCACAGCCAAGTTTACATGTAAAGGTACTATAAGAGTATTTCCACACTCTGTACCTCCACTATAACTCTTTTCCTTCCTCTGTAATCGACTTTGATTTTGGGGAATAAAAATGAACAGATTTAGAAGAAACTACCCCCAGCATGAGCTGGGTGTACAACCAGTCAGAGAAATGAATCATGTGATGTAGGCAGAGTGACATCCAGACCAGCATCCAAACCGGTGCTGAGTGGAGTCGGAGCACTGGTGAATTACTGGTGAATTGGTGATATTTAAAAAAAATTATTAGAGACTTTGCTGCCATCTAGGCTGTTTCTGATGCTGCTGAGTGAGTCGGTGCATGAAGTTCACCTCTGCCCCACTGCCATTAATTTGGTACGTTTATGTGCTGATGGCTGTGAACAGGAGTTGGTACCGGATCATCTCACGAGAGGGAAGTTTTGAGAAGTGGATGGGTAAGGCTAAAACAAAAATTATTTTTATAGCTGTGGTTATTTCTTTTTTTCCAATTAAGATTAATTCCAATAAATACTTTTTCCATTTGGATTTCTGTTTTTTGGAATATTGCACAAAGATTGGAACAAGTCTGACATTTATTTTGTTATTTCTGTCTTTTTATTTGAAAGCTTTTTTTTTTTTTTGAGCTGGGATCGGCTCCAGCAGACCCCCGTGACCCGGTAGATGGATTCACCGGGTATAGAAAATGGATGAATGGAAAGAAAAGAAAGATGTTTACACAGAAGGTTGTGAATTTAAAAGTTTCAGTTCATGAGAGTTTGTTTCAATCACATATCACTGTGATCAAAAGGGACGGGGTGGAGGTGGGCGGGAGCAACAATTAAATTGTGTGGTAAACTGAGCCTGGGTTTTAACTCAATTGTCTAACGTTGTCTACTTGAACTGTGGAATAAACTGAAGACGTATACGTCGCGGTTTCCCGCGACTGATGCAGAGGATCATAATGAAACAACAAAAGCAACTCATGCATTTCTACTTTCACACATTTGTAGATCATCAGTGTGACAACTCGAGTTGTATGATATAAATTTGAGTTGTGGTTATCGACCAGCTTGTTTCACATTTAAACCGACTGTAAATGTTGGCATCCATACAGAGGAGGCATTGTTTTCACTTTCAGTCTCTGGTTTATGTTTTAGCAGTAAAATCACTACATATAAACGATGTGTGCACAGAAGTCCTGCATATCTTTTAAGTTTGAGGTTGTGACGTGCAAAAAGCAAAACAGGCAACAGAATAAAAGACAGAAACTAATTTCATAAAAACACACGCATGGACACACGACTAAGATTTTCACGACTGCGTTTAGAGTTTTGCAGCGTTGTGAAAAACTTGCTTTTTAACCTCATTTTTACTTGTTTTCCATCATCTCGGAAATGGAGATGGAAAACAACAACACAAATTGTTCCCGGACGGTTGCGTCCCCCCACACACCCTCCAGAGTTGAGGTCGACGCACGGCGCCTGGGTAAACTGTGGTTAAGGTTTTCTGTTGCTGGCGACCTGTATATAGGACAGCGGTGCAATCTGACGTATTTGGGCATTTCAGGGTGCCGAACAAGGGCAGACACATGAAGAAGTCAACGGGGGTGTCCTAACATGAGTCATACCATGAGGGGATGTTTGATGCCCTTTAAGATCACTTCAAATCATGTACATGTACAGTTAAATCCCAAGGTGTCTGAATTCTTACAACAAGGTGTGATTTGAAGTTTTGAAATCATGGCAGTAACTCACATGATGATATAAAAGCATACGGAGTAACTCAGCTCATGTAGAGGTCAGTCTTAGGTCAGCGGATACACAAAGGAGTATTTTCATGTTAAAATATCAGTTTCAAATTTCATTTGGAGGAATATTTGGTTATCTTTCGGAAGGGTCCCTCGTTCCTTGAGTTACTTTTATCTGCGAAACCCACCCAACTCCCATCAGCTCATTTAGAAGTTATACCGAGCATATGCCATCTTTGCCATTCAAGAAAAATTCTGTTAAACTGATGAAAACACATCTTAAATTCCTCCACACACATAGAGAGATCCACATAACCTTATGGGTTGAACCAACAAATATCAGTTAAGAAAAAGTCTGTAAAGTAAATGAATGATGCTGGAGGACTAATAAGACTACTAAAAAGCTACAAACATTGACTAATCCTCTTATTGATTAAAACATTCTGGAGTAAAAAAAAAAAAGAAAAAAAACACTCTAGGTGTATTACTAGACGGTAATGAATGTAAGAGTGTGTGTTTGTAGCAAAACAGTAATTACTGTTTGCACTTCGGGTGATCAACCTACACATAAGAGGATGATAAAGTTCAATGGTGACAAACTCTGGAAACCAGGCAACAGCCTGAAAACAAACTCTGACGTCTGACCTGCTCATAAAGCCCAGACCGTGACATTTTTTTAACACCTCTATAATTAATATTTCAAGACATAAAAGTGTGTTTCTGTTACACTCACTAACTGGTGCAGGAATCTGCAGAGACCACAAGTAGATGAGTCCTACTTACCTACTTTCAGTGGTGTAGGTTCAGTTTCAGAGCTGTGTGTCAGTGTACACACTGAAAAGGTCTTAAAATAAGTGTAAGTTGTTGCAGCTTCAGTCACAAAAGCTTGACCCCCAAAAAATACAAACATAACTTAAGAAATTCTCTTCTTTGTAATTTTTCAATTCAGTTTTATTTATATAGCATCTGTTACAAGACAAAATATCTCTAGGAGCTTTCCAGAGACCCGCAGCATGACCCCGAGCAACATTTGATAAGCAATGGCAGGTAAAAAAACCTTAAAACCAAACAGTGGTGAGGAAAAAGTTCCTGTGTAAAACTATTACTGATTTTATGAGGCAAAGTGGGTTATATATTATTTGATGACACTGTTGTAATCAAATTAAGGTATATTTTGGCCTCCTGTGCGCAAAACATAAAGTTTTGCTTCCTAACGTCTCCACTGCTGATTGTTGTTGTTGTTGTTGTTTTTTTTACTATAAATCAACTATTATAATAAAACTGCTCTCAACATTAGGATTTCAAAAGTGAAAAAAAAAAGTAAATTTCCAGAAACTTTCCAGAAGTTTTACATGGGAAGTTAAGATGGGAAATTTTAGAAATGTTTCAGCTTTGGATGTAATGGTATTTAGTCCAGTATTTTGTAGACTAAGATTAGAAAACAAGCCTCCGTGTGTGGACATAGTTGAGTAATTAAAAGTAGTTATATTTATGGTTGAAATGTTTAAAATAACGAACATGTGGTGGATAAATGAATGAATAGATCAGCAATCCATTCATCCATCCATGATCCATCCATCCATGATCCAGATGTGCTTATTCCTACTTAGGGTCACAGGGGTCTGCTGGAGCCTATCCCAGTTCTTTTTAAATGCTTAAACATGTTCAACTTTAACACCATGAATAAAATATAGGCCATCTCTCCCAAAAACTAAGATTACCAAATG
The DNA here is from genome assembly GCA_028564865.1 of Zenarchopterus dispar. Classification (NCBI taxonomy): domain Eukaryota; kingdom Metazoa; phylum Chordata; class Actinopteri; order Beloniformes; family Zenarchopteridae; genus Zenarchopterus; species Zenarchopterus dispar. The sequence goes on along the minus strand of JAOWBL010044090.1, from coordinate 51,291 downwards.
AACACTTTTGGCTAAAACTATGCAACCGTATGAGCCACCCTGTCTGAAGCACTGTAAATAAAAATATGTTTATTTTTATGGAGTCAAGGCGACTGATCTGTTGTCCTCTCAACCACCCAACCAAACCCTGCGCTGGTGTCAGTGCAGCTTTGTCACGCGTTCTTAGTGCATGTGAAAGCTGTTGCAAGCAAGCAGGTGGGAGCAGTGGCATCATTAGTCGTCAGATGCTCTGTGGCCAAGAACAACAACAACAACAAAGCACACAAACACAGCAGTTATCTGTATTCAAGACAACTACAGTCCAGAAATACATAAAACACTGGATGCTGCAAGAAGTGAAACTGTAATAAACATTATTGTGGCCTTTCCTTGTAGAGCAAAGCAGTTGTGGCTATATTTATGTTAAATCATTAATTGTTCTTTTATCTTTTCACACATTACATGCCTCTGACCAAACATGAGGAAGACTTATCTCTGGCTTGCTGCCTTGTCCCCAGAACTGGAGTACAATTATCACCTACGTCAGCAACCAGCTTTGATGCAGTGGGCACTGAGCTCTGTGGACTTTCCCCATTGTGTTCTTTTTGCTGGTCACTTCTGAGTTTCTGTCCAAATTTTCTCAATAAATAAATAAAATAAAACTACCAGCTTCTTTCAGTGGAATGACACAAAACAACTGGAGGCCAGGGCCAAAATAAAGTTACCCAGAAACCCAGGCTGAAACAAGTTTTGTGTTTTTATTAGCTATTTCAAATTTTAACAAAGGGGAAGTGCTGCTGTTTTAAGTACTGTTTTAATGTGGCTTCCGTTTATTTGTATCTATTTCTGCACTTAGAATGAAGTTAATCTATAACTAACAATGTCCATTATGTTAAGTTTTTCCACACAAACCTTTTCGTCACCTCTTAGTCATTTCTCTCTCAGTGGAGGGTGGGGTCATCAGACTTCTACCTGTGTGATGTCATCACAGGGGATTTCCTGCTTTTATCAGCTGGTATTTACCACCAAACTTCCCACTGGTGTGTTTGAAGGAGATAATGATCTATATTTAGCTGCTAGAAGAAGAGATAAAATCTGCAGGCTCACACATTGATGCTATTTATAGAAATTGTTTTAAAATAAGATCATTTAAATCTGAAATATTAAAATGCTTAAATAATTATTGTAAAATTCTATCACATTTTCCATTTACTAAATTTTTTTTTGTAAATAGAGATTGTGATTTTATTCAAATTTGAGATTCGGATAAAAACAATATTTGATCCAAACTTTGACTTAGTTTTTCTCCTATAAGTGTGAGTTCCCCAAACCTCCACAAGGAGGTGCTAATGATCTTTAAAGTCCAAACTGGATCTAAAACGTGTGCAAAACGAGTCCAAACTGTAAATCCACTTAAAAAAAAAGATTGAAAAACAGGCCAGTAAAAAAAAAGTATGAAATCAAATCTGAATTTAAGACTAAGACTATATAGGACAAATATATAATCATGTTCAAAAACACTATGCATGAGGACTTTTGAAAACATACACACAAGTCATTTCCAAACTTTAAAGATTTTGTGAAAATTTGTGGGCTAACAATAATCGAAATAGAGACAGTTGCTATTTTTGATCCAAACTGAGGTCATGCATATTATCTAAGTAACAACTCTATTAGACTACAAATGATCTCTTGGTGCTTTTCAGAGACCCAAAACATGACCCCCGAGCAAATATTAGGAGAGACAATTGCAAGTACAAAACCTGGTTAAGATAGACTTTTAAACAAGGACCCACCTACAACATCCAGCATCAGAAAATACTGAGGGAATCAAGATACTTTCAAAAATAACCAGCTTTCACCTGCTCCTTGTTTCACTGAGCTAAAAAGAGGAAATATGGAGTTTCAACGTAACTAACTGCTGGTATGTCAGGAATGTCGATATGGCTGGCATTTACTATTGTTGTCATCCTCAGACATGGTAGCAAAAACTGTTTCTGTGTTTCTGCAGAACATAGATTTCTGCCATCATGGAATAAATTTTACTGGAGTAAAGAAAAAAAAAAAGGTGATGACGACAAACCGAATGAAAAAAATTGGAGCCCGAGAGTATTGTCTCAGCAAACATGTTAGTGGGTTTGAGTTACAGCTCGCAGAGCTGCAGACTGATTTACAGTTTTTTCTTCTTTTCATGTAGGTCATGCATGACTATGAAAACTTAATTTCTGCTCCACCTTCTTCTCAGGTTGTTCAGCATATTGGAAAAATTGAAGTTTTCTGTCTTGTTATTTGACCCACACTGACTCCCTGAAGCCATCATCAGTCTGACACTATAACAATCGTTCTCAAGCTCAAGTCCAAAATAAATAAAGTAATTTATCCATGATCAAATAGGATCCAAACACCAAACAAGGTGGATATACTGAAAACTTGGTGATGTCAAGTAAAAAATTCATAGTTAAAGTAAGCAGAGCTGGTCGACAACACACCAACAGAACAAAAAACCATCCAACTTTTACTTTCAGTTTTTCTTAGCGCCTGTTTAGTAATGAAATGTTTAGTAACGATTAAGCTGCAGGGCTTTGCATTATTTCAGGAACTGGCACATCCACAGAAAATCCACCAAGATGCCCAGAAAACACAGATAGATGTCAAGCAGCAATTCTTTTTGAAAAGTACTCTAATCCCATAGTTACTAACTTCCAGAAAAGCTGCAACCTGCTTTTATCTGATCATACATTTGAAAATCTGTCAAACAAGACGTTTAATCACTGTAAACACACAACTCTCATCACCAAGGCTTCAACACTTCAACACACCAATGATTTGTTAGTGCACTGACTGAAATGAAAAAATATCCAAAAATGGTGAGGTCACAAATTTATTTTTTCTAAGCAGGTCTCATATCCAAACATACAT
>JAOWBL010044090.1:27953-48293 GCA_028564865.1 Zenarchopterus dispar | reverse complement strand
ATTTCTAAAAATTGTGAAGACTCTTGTGAGGCTACTGCTGCTCTACTAAGCTAGGCTGGTTATCTATTTTTGTATCCATAATGAGTCAAATTTTAACTCCTGTTTCATTAATGTGGTAGAACAAACTCAATTCTGATCTGCTGCAAAAGATATTAAATATTAAAGAAGGTGAAAAAATATCTTAAATCTGCTTCAGCTGAAGTTAACACCTAAGCACTGTGTTAAAATATTTTTTATTGTCACCAGCGAAGATCTTAAAAGGTTCAGCTGTGGACAGAACCTGCTCTTTATCTAAGATGTAGGTAACCAAGTACTTAAGACATACTTACAAGACATGGACAGTATAACGTCTCTGGTTTCCTGAATAAAAGCTGGACACCCACCAGTATGGATGAATTTCACCAGATCAGCAGTGCCCCACTTTCAGCAACTAAAGTAACATGATTACAGCCACGCTCAACGTTGCCAAACCCACCACCTGCTTATTGTCCAGACCAATGAGCCTGTTCTCACTTCCAGGCTTAACATTTTGCCATTTTGCCAGGACACCAGATCAGTACACAAGGTAGTCTTTTACTTTGTACTCTTTGGGGCTAAACGCCACAAAAGCTAAGGAGCTGTGCCGTGGGGGCAGAGAGAAATTCTCTTCATCACTTTTTACACCTCTTCAGCTTTCAGGGTCAGCTTATTGAGCAGGTCTCAGTTTTTAAATATCTGGGAACGGAGATTGACTCTGGTTTGTTTTTTCACACCGTGTTGAGTCTGTTTATAAGAGGTCACCACAACGCCTTGGGCTCTTGAGGAAATTAAGACACATTTTAACTCTGGTTTACACTTCCCTGATTCTGTCCATCCTAGCTTTAGTATTTCATCCTGGTATCATTTTCTCTCCATTAAGCATAAAAAACAAACTCTCCCGCGTAATCAGTCAGGCCAGCAGAATTATTGGTTCACCGTAAACATCACTTTCTGAACTGTATCACTGTTCTGTGATCAGGACAGCCACCCTGATAACAGAAGACCCCTTACACCCCCCCACCCCATCACTCCTTCCAGCTGCTGCCATCAGGTAGATGTTGTTTAGTCCCACTGACCTTGATAGTCTGGCCCCTGTCTGGTCATCCAGACATCCAGGCTGCAGTACTGCATCCGGCCACCACAGCCTGGTACAGAACTGCCGGGTCCTGCCTGACTTTGGGCCTAGGAAGCCCAGCCACCGTACTAAGGCTTTCCTCTGGCATCCAGCCCAGGCACATAGCAGGTTCCCCCTCACTCCCAGCACCAGGAAGGGGCTTCACATCTGGGCTAGAGCATGACAGCCTGCATCCTGGCCTGGTACAACCAGTCCAGGCACCTGCTGACTGCTGCCTTACTCTCAGCACCAGGAACACCCAGGGTCTGGCCCTGGCCTGATTCATCCAGGGTTATTTTACACTGAGCCCTGCCTCACTCTCAGCCTGCAGGTGTGGTGCAGGAAAAACCAAACTTGCCCAGGAAATATGCTGGTAACAATTCAAAGGAGATATCTTGGGAAAACACAGTATTACAGGCTGAAACTTAAAATGCAAACTTGGTTGACAATGTTGTCTGATAAAAAATCAAACCATCAAATCAAACTTTATTCATATAGCACTTCTCATACAATAAAATGCAGCATAAAGTGCTTTAACAGTAAAAAGGAATGTGTTTTTTACAATTATTATAGTTAGTACAGTAGAAATGTCTGCACTTGCGCTGTAAGCTGATTTAAACTGCACACTCTAAAAAATAAGTAATAGGCTTCAATAAACCCAGTAAAAAATTTAGCAAGGAACCCTGAAATGCAGTGGTTATCGAATACAGATAAACATGACTCGACAAATTCCCACTTGTACCTTTTTTAAAACTGCAAAAAGTCTCACTGTCTGTGTGGCTTCTTGACCTGGTTACAACTGAGACTTCCAGGAACAAGAAAACGTTTTCTTGTTCCTGACTGAGAACCTACTTTGCTTCATTTTCTTCCTCTTCGTCTTTGGTACCAGTTCACTGACATCTTTGTTGTATTTAATCTGGGTCGGACCCTGACTGACTCACAGCTTTCTGAAACCTGCCTAGCTGGGAAAAAACAAAACCAACCCAAAAACCTGCACTGTCACCAAATAGTCAGCTGCATTCATCAAAGCTGTAACCTAGTTTTATCTGACCGCACATCTGAACACGAAAACCAGATGTTGCTCGTATGAACCCGATAACATAGGGAGGCTGTGACATCATTTCTGGAGCTGGAGACAAGACACTTAGCAAAAAGTAGATATTACAAGGAAAGTTCGAAGAGAGGTAGGACACAAGAGACAAAGAGGGAGAAAAGTCAATTAGAGAAACGGGAGATTACATCACTATGGGGATTCCTTGGTATTTGATGGCTATTACAGAGTGATATTTGTAAATTTTTTTGAAATAGGAGAACAGAGAAGAAAGGGAGGGGGAGTAACATCAGAGAGGGAAAGGCGGAGGAGGAGGAGGAAGAGGAGGATGTATAAATGAAGCCCAGCGGGGTGAACCTGCTACAGTTGAAGAGGCCTCTCATCATCATCAGGATGGCTGCTCTCATTTTGCTTATCCCTCTCATCACTGGCGTCATTGCCACGGCAACATCTGAACCGGCACTCACTTGCCAGCAGGAGATACATGAAGGGCTGATTCGAGAACTGTGGAGGCAGACCAAACTGCTGATCAATACACTCCCGGTAAGATCAACTATCTATCAGGATGTTTTTTTTTGTTTTTTTGTTTGCCAATACCAATTTAAAACTTAAAATATGTTCAAATATAAATAGGTTTGTCAATTAAAAATTGATCCATAACTCAATGTCCTGACAATGCTGATAGATTAACTCGCCATCGTCAATAAAAGATCAATTTAATGTTAATTTGTAAATGCACATTTATTTTATTTAGTTTTAATAATTAAAAAACGCTGTTTTATACAAAATGAAAGTTTAATTATCTATCATTTTACTTGGATATGATCTGAGAAGTTAGTGACAGTCAATTTTAGAAAGGTATTATCAATTAATATAGTTAATTTCAAATCAATAATGAAGACTTTTAAAAACACACCAGAATGTTTTCTTCAGTACAGCATCTTCTTATCAACAATGGATCCAAAATCAATCAAAAATTAATGATTAAAATTAATTTTAGCTGTCACTGATAATTATTGATAAATCTCATGTTGAGCGAAAAAATAAATTAAAAAAGACCTTTTGCTTCCATATAATCAATAACTCAGTAATTAGTAATAATCATACAGTTATTTAATAATGTTCCTTTTATAGTCATTGACTGATCAGTATTTCTTCCATTGTTATCAATCTAAATGCACAACAGTCAAAAACCAGTCAACTGGTAAAAATAAACGAATAAAATGACCACTGCGAGTTCTGGATAACTCATACTAAAAGAATAAAACTAAAGTTATATCTACTGAGATTCAGCATCAAATTGGAGCTTAAAATCTTAAAACCAAATCAAAGACTGGCTGAATACTCCAAAAGGACTCTTAAATCACAGCTGGAGGCAACAGAACCATACTTTTTTTTTTTTTTCCCAATAGTGTAATTTATATGTTGGAAGGATTTTTTTTTAGAAATTGCATGTTTGTTCATATTTTTAACCTCCAGACTTTTAAAATCTAGTTCACTTTAACAATGGGATTGTTTGACATTTTGAAAAATATCAACTGAGAAAAAAAAATACAAACATGAACTAATATGCCTTGTATATTTGTTTAGTAATCTAAAATTAAGTCAGTAATATAAAACTAGTGGGATTCTGTTTTTATCCGCAGAGAAATGAAAGCATCACCACTGGACTGAGACTACTACCGAAGTTCTGCACGAAATGCTCCGAGGTCAGTACAATCAACCATTAAGGTTCTGCTTTTGGAGATTTTTGAGTGAAGGTGAATCTTTCTGCGAGGTTCCAGCTCTCAGTCAGGATGGTGCTTGGTTTACCTCAACCACAACCTCTGATACGTCACCAGGCCTGAACCATGTTGCCTAAACTGACAATCACGGCTGCACGTTTTCAGCCGGATCAGAAATTTCCTCTCACAAAACATTAACATGTCAAAGCAGTGATTCGCAGGATTTCCACATAGCTCAGAGCTGACACCAGCTCACTAGAGCATACAACGTGGATTCCAAGGAGGAAGTATTTTCCATGAGTTTCCTCAACAAATTAGTGATCTATTCGTGCCTCACTCATGCTCACGGCTTCTTTATAAAGGACCTATTGTTGCTTCTATTGCTTCTTCCTTCATTCAACTGAATTGAATAATACTTTACTGTAACCTGAAGCCGTGTCTCAGTGTGTCTTCATCAGCGCTGCTCCATCCTCCGTTTTGTTCTCGCCCTAGATCCACAATGTCTTCACTACAATTTTTGGGGGGATTTTGGGATCTTATTCCAGGCATTTCAAACAAACAAAGCCTCTGGGCGCGTGAAGTTTAACAGACTGAGTCTGAGTGGATTAACTGGCATAAGGGTTTGATTTGCTACATTTGAGAAAAAATAAGAAGGTCTTCTTATTTTTTCACTAACTGCAATCACACTGAAAACCAAGTACTAGTTATTTTTTATTTTTTAAATTTTATTTATTTATTTTAAGCATCATAGCACTGAGCATGCTCAACAGGGTCACACTGTTCTAAATGTTGGATTAAGTTTGTTTCCAGAAAAAAAAAAGAAAAGGCCGTTCCTCTGTGCAGGCTGTGTTTATCTCACAGGTTGTATAAATTGCTAACTTAAAAAAAAAGAAAAAAAGCATAACCAAATTATTGCATTTGTCAGAATAAAATCATAGTTTCAATATGCATATAAACATCTTAGTCCAACTGAAATAAAACTCCACTAAACGTCTCACAGTCGGACGAACACATCCAGATGATGTGACTGGATTGAAGTTGAGCTAATCTCTGAATGTCAACATTCAGTCTGTACTAGGTTTGCATGATACGACTGGAAATGTATTGCTGTAGCAACATAAACATGCATAATACCAAGATTGTAAACAAAAAAACACATATCGTAATAAATGGTAGGACGTTACTTTTAAAGAACCATACATTCTCCGTCTTAACGTCAATAATGTATCTGGTCAATCAGAAGAGGTCTTACTGCTCAAAATACCAGTTTAGATGTTCATTTACATGAATTGTCTTTCAGTGTGCAGTTTTCTATTTACTTTTTTATAAAACCATGCTGCTGAAACAAAAGTAATACATTTCTGTTTTTTTTAAGTGTTGGTACTGGCTACTTAATGTCAGGGGTCAATTTTAGCAAAGCAGAAAGAAATGGGCATCGGACACTGATGTATCGGTTGATATATTTATATATCGCAAATCATATCGTCATTGCAATTTTCAAATATGATATTGAGAACATCCTGCAGACCTAAACTTGGCCAGAACAGGCCTGTGTGTTCTGGCTCCACAGTTCCTGTCCAAGGCTACCTGAATTCCAGGTAGAAGCAAATATGGAGCCATACAGAGAGGAAAATAAAAAAAATAAAAAAAATGCAGGATACAAGATGAACGAAATGTACAGAGCTGTGAGTCTCAACAGTTCACCGTTCATCGTTTTTCCAATGTGATGCTGCCAGCTTAACCAGAGGTCAAGGTAAAAAAGATCTTTCTTTGTTTTGGAGCGTGGCATAGTTCACAGAGTCTCCAGCCACCCCAGCAGCTGGAAGGCAGCAAAAGCTCAACATGAACAAAAGCACAAGCAGCTTCTACGGCCATCATAAAGTCAAACTGCCCTGATACACGACCTGAGACCAGCAACAGCCAAATCCTGTTTTTACTGTTTAATGCCAGTTAGTAAAAGTTAGCCTTCATTTGGACCGTCGTGAGTAAACGTGCTGTTGTCTTCTCAGAACGCAGTTGGCTGGGCGGAGATGAAAGAGCTGATTGACGTCTACCAGAGGAGCGTGTTCACGAAAGGAGAGGTCAAGAAGCTCCTCCCCCTCCATTACGACGAACTTCTTTTCCGACTGCAACAAACGCTGGAGGAGTGTGTGAGTACACAACGATAAAACACACGCTGCAGATGTGCACAAGACGGCACACACACAGTCACACACTTTCTCACAAGAGTCCAAAAACTTCATTAATGTTCTGTTTTTTGTGTTCAGGTTTCTTCTCTTGAACCTTCAGAACATTTGGACACCATCAAGGCAATGGAGAGAAAAATTAAAAAGGTAAACATGAACACACTTTTACTGACAATCGGATTTAATTTCATTCTCAGATTAAAAACCATTTTCAGTTTACTTATCTTTTTTTATAAAGGCGTTTAAAGTTCCCTGTTGTAAAGGTATATATCTTGAGGTATACATTAATAAAAAGAGTGACTATAATGCCAGCACATTAAATTATGGGATACAGCGTTGGATATTAGTTTAAATATAAGTGCTACCTACCACACATCCTTATGTAGGCTTCATTCTTTTACCGTATGATGAATGCATGTCTACCATACTGAACGGATGATTTATAATGCAAAAAAAGATGTAGAGGTATCTGAACTCCAGGCCAGTCATAAACATGTACCATATACTTTTTTAAAATGATCTATAAGACAGCTCCCTACAGGCCCGCAGCCTGCTGTCACTGACGAGTATCACGTATGTGAAAAACATCTTTCAGCATTAGCGTGGTTGATCAGATTTAATGTCTGCCAGCCAGCAGTTTCATTAAGTTCTAATAATTGATCAGAGCTCTTTATTTGGTTTAACTTATTTATCAGACCGATATTTTGTATGGTAGATATTGTGTGTCCCTACTTAAGAGCTTAAAAAAAGAGAGATGGATGGGTTTCTTTTCTGTAAGTTCATATTTTGCTGGAAGGTTAGTAAAGTGGTGCAGGTGCATTGATCAGCAGCTGGATGTTTAACTTCTGGATTATTGTCGATGATGTGAGAAATTTGTGCTCTGGGAGTACTCGACTTTCATTTTACAAACTCCTCCTCCTTTTCTTGAATGTTGTAGACAAAAAGTTCATGAGCACTGTCTAGATAACTACAGGAATAACCAACTTTCATCTCAGAAAAACATCTTCTGATGGAAAAGATTTGTCCATGTAATGATTCTGAATTTAAAAATAAAGACAACAAAACCCTTCTCTTAAATACTTTATGTAAACTTTATTTTCTTGAACTGTAAATAATAATAATAATAATACAACCTTTTTGTTGCTTTCTAGAAGAAAAACAAAGGAGCAGGAGCACTAAAGGCTGCGGGAGAATTCATCTTCGTTATCAGATGGATGGATGAGCTGGCAGGACACCATATTCAATAAATCATGATCATCATCAAGGATTTTCATCACCTCTACCAAAGATCAACAGCAGCCACATAAGAGCCTTCATCATAAGCTTTATTATCATCATCAAGGATTTTCGTCATGGCTACCAACACCAGCAGCAGGATCATAAAAGTCTTCATCAGCGACTTCATCATCATCATCATGTTCAGTGTTATCACTATTACCTCCATCGTCATCTTCATAATCATTATCATCCAAGGATTGCCATTTATTTCATTGTAAAACGAACAAAAAAAGATCAGAAAAAGGGCTTAATTGACTTGAAATGTGATTTTGGCAGCATGAAAAGCACTTTAATGATCATTTTATGATCTGCCATGGAAGAAAACAAACAGCTCATGTTTTACTGCTGTTTTTACTTTTATCAGAAGGAACTAAAATCCACTTTAAAATGATTTAAAAATGTGGACATTTGAATTCAAAACACGTGAAATGTGAGAAATATTACTATAAATAATCAGATGTGAAAGCAGCTGCCTTGTCAGCAGCTTCTGAAAAAGATCTTTTTTAATATGTGCATCAATGTAGCTGTATTTACAAATTAAGTTATTTTTAAGAAAATATTTATTTCATTTGAATTTTACTTTATTTTTGGAGAGCTAAAATAGTTGAAAGTTTAATATATTGAGTATTTATGTATAAATTTGACACGTTCTGAGTGAAATAAACTAGACTTGTTTTCATCTCGACTACTGTCTTTGTGTTTGGGCGCCCTCTGCTGGTCCACGCGTGACACTACAAGTAGAAAAATATTCAGAAAACGGGACATTAGCTGAAAGTTTTGTGTGGGATCTTTGATAATACTAACTTTTAGATGTTCATTAGACCTGAAGAGGTCTGTAATTACATGTCAATCCCAGTGTAATGCAGGATTTTTTTTCTTGCTTTTTGCATGCAGCTTTTGGTTACAGGCCCACACCTACATATAGGATTATCAGTAAACTAAAACACCAAATGAAAAGGTGGTACATCTCAATTCCTTTCAAGTATTTTCATCTTTCCGATGATAGTAATGTGACTTACAGTTGATCAAAGCCAAATGAGAGTTGTCTGAAAGCTGTATTGAGTTGGAAGGAGACAAAGTCTGTTAGTCTGTCTGATTCACATTGATTACAGTGAAAACAGCAGCGTCTCAAATATATAAACTTTGTTTTGCTTTGTGTTACCCCCTATCCCCTCCAAAAAAGAAAACTATTTTTGAACTTTCTGATTATGCTTGGGATAAAAACCAAAAGGTGACCGCTTGAACGGAGACAAAAGACGTGACAAACTAAATGACATTAAGAATTAGTGGAATCTGAATAAACGATTCATTCAAACATAAAGCTGAGTCACGATTTCTTCCTGTAGCTGGAAACTCCTACTGAGACGTTTGGGCAATTCATCTGCACCCCCGTAGCTCCGCCCCCACATCTGCACTGACGCATCAATAAATTCTTTGCTTATTTAAGTTTCTGCGGTATAGTCAAAGTACGCATGCATGGGCTTTTAAAAGTTAAAAAAAACAACAATCACTGTATGAAACATGACCACTTTAGGTCTTTTAGCCTTTTTTACCTCCTATTTTTGTCTGTTTATTGACGTTTCATAATTTATCATTTTTAATGAGCCTTTTAATACAGATTTTTAAGTATTGTGTCTAAACGACAAGAAATCATTCAGCTGTGTGACTGAGATCAGCGATGAGCTTCCTGAATCTCGCTCTACCATTTTTAAACATCGCTGCTGATGTGACACATGAATTGAACATATAAGATGAGTACTCCAGTTTCAAACAGAGGATCAGAAAAAAAAAAAAAAAAAAAAAAAAAGCTCAATCAGGTTTCAGGGATCACATCTGGGCTCCAACTTCGTGACCAAATCTGGTCACTACCAGTTCTGAAAAAGCCCAAAATGGTGAAACGCAAACTCTGGAAAACAGCAGCCCACTGATCGGAGGATTGTTGCATCATGTGACACAAAAGTCACAAAAGTCCAAAAGGAGAAATCTGCACCCCCCCCAACTATTCTGATCTCAGTAACAAATACATTTTTCTTATACCGTCTTGAAAACCACTTAAAGTGCTTCACAGCGGGAGCCATTTTTATTCTACACAATAATTGTATTTCTCTAGATTTACAGATACGGAGGGTGAAGTGGGGTTAGTCTCCTTGGATTCATCGCTACTGAGGACTTTGGGAAAAGATTCTGACTTCTGAAAACGTGACTTCAGCAGCTGTTTTTGACTGGTTTTTGACTCCACCGCTATTCCCAGAACTTTTCTCCCATCTCCAGCTCTTATTTTCACCTTTAACTGCTGACTTATTATAGGCCAACTTTGCAGTTAGGAAAGGTCAAGAGGTCACAGGTCGTACTTGACTGGATCAATCTAGTACGGGATATCTTCACTCATTCATAGAGCATGTATCTTTATTTCTCCATATTGAGGACGTTACCGTCATACACTGATGTGAAGTGGGTTTTTAAGTGTAACGTGTATGAAAACATCAGAAAAAAGTTAAACCAGATTTGCTATGATGACTACCCATTTTATTTTAAACACAAAAATTAATAGAGTTGGGAAATACTTTTGACATTAGCACAAAAAAACCCTCATTAATAATAAAGTGGTATTAGAAGTCTTCCTAAACAAATGAATGTACTAAAAAGTATCCTGCCATAGAATCATAAATATATATTTTTAGGGATGCACAATATCTATCACACCAATAAATTATTGGTCAGTATAGGAGGAAAATCACATCCTTTTTATCAATTAAACCTGATAAGGTAACAAAAATGGGGAAATGGCTTGCGGGGGCGCAGCAGCTTTTTAAACAGGCCATTTTGCCCACATTAAACCATCTACCGCGGGTTAGTGGCAGGACCCCGGCATGGCCCCATGTCTGCCTGACTGGAAATGACAACTAACTACACAACATCAGTGCACGCACGCTAGTCTGGTTATTTTTATTGGTGGCTGTTTACGAAGCGTGTTCAGGAAGGATTCAGAGACAAAGAAAAAAGGAGTTTAACAACCAGTTTTACATCTCCTTTGTTATTCATAAAATACTTGAATGTGAACTTTGTTATTTGTACATGAACTATTCATAATTCTGTTAAGCCTGTTCACTGAGGGATGAAATTTTGGTTTTGATAGTGTGATTTGAGAAATTGGTGCATTTGATTAATTGAAATCATATTTAAAGTAAAATGCTTCCAGTATAAGTCTTTTGCACCATTTTTTTTTCTTTTTGTAATGCAGCAAGTGACTGGAAGTCCATCAGATTTCAAGTTTATCCAAAAGTTGTTTATTGTTTAAGAAGCTTTGTCTTGTGTCTTACTGACACAAAAAATAAAGGATCATTTGAAGAGGACTGGACTCTTTGCTCTTACAGTTTGACCAGAGTCACTCAAATATTAGTTTTTAATCACTGTTGCTTATATATTTTTTAAAATCTCTTTGGTTCACAAACTGCAGTATGTATGTAGATTACATTAAATACAAAAATTATGGAATTATTGGTATAGACCATGCAGAAATAATTCGTTTTCAGTTATTGGTTTTGCCCTAAATTCTCATTTGCTTTATATATTTCTATATTCATGTTATTTATTTCATGACATTCTTATAGTCATATTTAATCTGGCATTTGCCATGGCATTTAACAGTGATAAAAATTACATCGTGCGCCCCCAGGTTCCCAACTCTAAACTCTGAACTCCACTGCTGGACAAACAGTATTACATTTAAGGTTTTAAAAGGATTCAGCTGGAAGAGAAAGGACAGTATTGCCTTTACAATCTACCATTGCCACGTCAGATACACAAGGACGCCAAAGTGTGTTATTTAGAAATGACGAAAATGCTGAAGCAGTATGTGAAGAGCCAAAGGCATGGTGCATGCACCTACATATGAGTCTCAGATGTCAGTTTGAAAGACTGAGACTTTCCAGGCAAATGCACCTTCAGATGACTCCAAAGATCACCAAGAGTGCAGCACTTCAGTTTCATTTAACAGTGTTCTTAAACAAACCTGGCTGGAAATTTAACCCTATACCACACAGAGGAGGATGTGGTGTGTGTGTGTGTGTGTGTATGTTTTAGAGACTGACAGTTGACCTAGAGGGAAAAAAAAAAGGTTGTTTTCTAGGAAATACAGCAACGCTCTAGTCTTCAGCTTAAATGTAGAAGATGATCAGTTAATTCCAGTTATTTAGTGTTTAATTTGAAAGCCAAAAGCCACTGTGTGTGTGTGTGTGTGTGTGCGTGTGTGTGTGTGTGATGTTGAAAGCATTTGATGCATCCTGTAACACTGGGATGAGTTTCATACATGCATCAGCAGAATTTTTTGCATAATTTAAATGAGATGAAAATTTCCTGGAGGAAACTGAAACAGAATACCTGCTATAGGTTGTCTACATTGGCAATAAAACCCAGTACTATATGACTAAAGCAAAAAAAAAAAAACCATTATGAGTATAAATGAGCAACTTTAGCAGCTACACTTACTTCAAACGTTCTGTTTTACTTTTATGAAGATATAGAAGTTTATATTTCCATTTAGACAATTTATTCTTCATCAATTAAAAAAACACTATTCAACCTTTTTTTAAAGTGAATCAATCAAGTATATTGTTAGATATGATATTATCTGTAACCATGTTCACTTAAATTTTTATTTTTCTAGCACTTTAATGAGGATTGGAGCAGAAATGCATGAATTAAATACGGACAAAACAAAAATCTCCTCATTTGTGTTTAAGGCCGTAAATTGTGTATTTATTTCTCGTGATACGCTGGTCTGTTAGCATAGAGCCTCCTAAGACCTGATGCACACACGTGTAGACATCACACATTTTGTGGTTTATGTCATAATACTTATTTTGTTAAGATTTACATTTGGTGCAAGTTTTACAAGCATCTGTAAATCTTAACAAAATAAGACTGAGAATCACAGGAGTTGCAAAATAAAGTCAAGTAATTTAGAATTACACAATGTTGCACATTTTTGTGGCACATTGTTTTGTTGTTTTTTTTTGTTTGTTTTTTATATAGGAAATTTGTATCTAACAAGCAGTTTTTCCAAACCAACTTCTTGGTAAGAATGTGTCACATTCTTCAAGAAAACTCACTACCAGAAAAAGATGAGCATGTCCATGTTTTGTGGTTGTTGCTACAGTAACTAAACTACACTTGCAAAGATGAGAGGAACTCAAATGATTAAATCAGTGCGTATAAGCAAACTCAAGTTTGGATTCTTATTTTCTTTTCTCTTCAACGATATAGATTGGAGTTGGATCAAACTAGATTTAAATTTATTGAGAAGACATAAGACTGCATTCGTTACCACAGTGATGATTCAGGTTTCGCACTAAGCCTTGTGGTGGCATTTCCACCTGTGCAGATGATGTGAGAATTTCTGTTGCAGTGACATTTCTACTCTGAGCAGCAGCACTTTGCCTCTAGAGATGACTTTTCCACTACTACAATGGTACCCCTGCCAACCATGATGACTGCATTTCTTCCAGCAAAGTGGGACTTGCATGTCAGCATGCGAGTTTGTGAACACACAGACCACACACCCATGTAGGACATGTTACAAAACTGTGGACGTTAACCTCTGAGGCTCCTAGGCCCTTTTTAAGTTTCAGCCTCAAAGATGTCCAGCTTTTGTGCACAACAATGAAGCTGAAGTGAACAAGCACGGCGTTTGTGAAACTCGGAAAGGAGAATTTAGACATGCAGTTAACTTGCATTTCCTTTAGCACAGAAGAATGAAATCCAAAACCAAAAACCACATTTTTTAAAAAACTTTATTTATTTATTTTTTTTGATACACCTTGGTTTCTGTATCTTCCTTGATTGAAAGCATTGACATAAAAGTACTTTCTACCTTTCAGATTAAAGAAAAATGAGTGAAAACTGAGCTCACAGTCAATGCCAGTTGAAGTCGGACCACGCAATTATATGCTGTATGAACTAGACACAATTACAGTTCATTTCAAGGGAAAGAAGATGCCTTCAACAGCACTCCCAAAGTGAAACAAAGTGATGGGAATATAACGCTGTGGGGCTGTTTCGTTGCTTCAAGCAAAAGGACACCTTGCTCAGGTGTATTGGTCATGTGGGTGGGGGCTGGAGGGGGGTGGAGGATTATATTGATATTCTGGTGAATGGTTCCACTGGATTTTCTAAAAAGACAACGACCAAAAGAACAAACAAGAATATATGAATATGTCTATGTGAAAGACACTTAAATCAAGGACCTGGAGAGGCCCTCACAGAGCCAGATCTCAACCTAGAGAGGACCTGTGGAGGGAGCTCAAAGTTAATGTCCATACAGGGAAACCACACAAAACTTAGATGAGCTGGAACTATTTCCCATGGAAGAAAGGGACAGATACCTCAAGAAACATGTGCCAAGACTGCACTACTGATTATTAGTTTTTCAGGGTTAATCGTTTTGGCATTGGCATATTTGTTTTTTTTTTCTACAATTGAACGCATAAAAATGTCTTAATTTAGCTTAATGGAATGTGTTTTTTGAAAAAAAAAAACACTTTTGACAATGGCAACCTAGTATATCGGTAGTGGTAATTTCATTTAACCAGTTTGAATTATTTTGTATAGGCACTATTTTATGAAAGAATCATATTAATTTAAACTACAAGTTGAAATGCAACAAAATGTTTAAAAAAATCACATTGTGATGTGTAAGTGATGAATACTTTGAGCAATGTTTCCTGTTTTGTTCTTGCCTCTTGAAATCAGTCTGACCTCTCAAGCATCGTGAACACCAAACCAATGTGATGAACCAGTGGGGAGGCAACCTGCTTCCTTGGGTTACTAGCATTTGGGAAAAGAAATATCACTCGATCACACCCCAAAAACAATATCTAACTTTCAGACAGAGCATAATCTTTAAATGCTATCAACTTAAAATAGTGAAAATAAAAAAGACTTTCTCCTGGCTGTGCTGCATACTGCTGTAAAGGTCCACCCACGTTTAGTGTTAAGTTAAAAGCTGCCACTCTGACCTACTTACGCATCCACAAGCTGAGCTGAGTTTTTCCCCTTTTAATATTTTGTTGTAAGGAGTTGATTGTTTTATGACATAATGCGACATATTACTCCTGTGCAGTGTGCAGAAAGACTCAGTGAAAGCAGGAGCAAATGACGAGTAGTGATTCAGACTTCATTCCTCCGTTCGTTATACAAGCAGCAGAGCAAACTGAAATTCTTGAGGGAGCTCATTTCCTTCGATGTTTGCAACAAGCTGTTGCAAGTTTGTGGTGGAAAGTGCAATTTCAATGACCCATATACAGAGACTTCAGTCCTTGCATAGGTGGTCCAGGTACGAGTCCCGGCCTGTGACCGTTTCCTGCACGTCTTCCCCGAGTCCCACTGCCCCTCGAGAGTCACACAGTATTAAAAAAAAAGTAAAAAAAAAAAAAAAAAGATTGCTTAAAAACATTTTTTTAGTGAATGCCTCAGTACTTAATGACTGCATGTTAAACTCAAATGAAACACCGTTGGACAGTTTATGTGTCTGCGGCTCATGTTTCTATGCTCCCAGAAACACCGTCACTTTGACAAACATATAAATCTTGACATTGTCTAGTTTGATTTCAGTCAGACTGAAGCTGAAACTAGGATTTCAGTTGGACTAATGCAAGAGTTTGACATCAACACCATGCAAACGAACCAACTGATTCAAAAATACAGCCTCTTCGCTCTGAGGCGTCTTCATGTTGTAAGACAGAATACTTTCCTTCCCCCAGCTTCCAGGATTACTCTTCAAAAGGACCTTATTATTGACAGAGTTGCTGGAATTTCTCATATCTCTTCTGGGATTAATAAATTGTGACTGTATCAAAGTGAAAAGAATAGTCTTCCTCTAGATGGAGTAAAATAGGCCCAAACCATGATACCACCAGGACAACGCTGGAATGCATTCCCACTTGACTGTCATCCCTCTTACTATAGACTCTACCATCATCTATAAATCATATTACTGACAGAGTTTATTACAAACATATGCAACACTGGATCATTTTCAGCAACAGATGACTTTCTCATCTCATATAGAGTTACAGAGGTCACATAGGGTCATGGGGGTACGATTGAGATCTGGCTCTGTGAGGACTTCTTCAACGTTCTGACAGAACCCAGGGACCCAATATGAGACGAGAAAGAGGTGTGTTTCATTTGTGGGTGTTCCAGATAGTTTTTCAGTGATCAAATTGTTGCAGCCTGTCTTCCTAACCCCAAAATGCCCTGCAAAAGTAGCCTCCAGGAACCATTTACTGGACGAAAACATCCCCTGTAGTATGAGAGGTACTCCGATCGGCACTGGGTGGAAGTCTACCGCGCACAGAAAACTGACACATCACATCCATCCAATTAATTTTCTATAGAATGAGTCGAGGCTTGTTTATCATTCGCACAGGGCATGTTGGGAAGGCACCACGCTGAAAAACTGAGCGCTGCTCAACTTTACGGAGATGAGGGGGTCAAATGCGTGGCAGTGATCCAATCAAAAGTGAGATAGCTCTCGGCGTCATTGCAATGGGAAGTCTCGATGTGCGCTGCTCATAAAGAAAAAAAGAAAAGGTCAGGTGCAAGTTAACGTGAATGCCAAAACAGCATTCATTGTTGCTGTTGCAGGTTGCAATAGTACATTAAAGTGTAATGTTGACATTAAGTACTGACAGAAAATTGCATTTGATTCTTGATTGTGCCTAAATACGATGTTTTACCAACCAAAAGTTTACTCCCCCCCAGA
Organism: Zenarchopterus dispar; assembly: GCA_028564865.1. Lineage (NCBI taxonomy): Eukaryota > Metazoa > Chordata > Actinopteri > Beloniformes > Zenarchopteridae > Zenarchopterus > Zenarchopterus dispar. The sequence goes on along the minus strand of JAOWBL010044090.1, from coordinate 32,158 downwards.
TAACCTATATTGACTCTGGATAACCACTGATGATACCGCCAGGAAAACACTGAAATTCAAGCTGCTTTTGTCCATTTCCAACTTATCGGTGTATTACCATCCAATAATAGCCTCATAAAAACTGGGTCTACTTTCGGCAGAAACAACCCATGTACTCCTGGTGGCCATCCGCCTCCTGAGCTCAGTCAGATTCTGCCCTTTCCTATTCATAAATCTTTAGACTTTTGAGCCTCACTGAAGACCAAATCTGCTCTCTTACCTAAATCGACCTGCATTTCGTGATCACCAGTAGCTTTTTAATCACTTCTATATTTCTTTACCCTCACACACCACTGCCTTTTTGTGTGGTCGCCGTTTTGTTTTGTAGGTTAGGCAATGAAGGTTGATGTGTTAGTGAGAAGCGGTGAGAGTTGGTTTTAGAGGAGAAACTCTAGAGATCGCCGTTTAGCCTTGTGGAGATGAGGGACTAAGTGAAAGGGGGGTCCTAACTGAGGACGCCAAAGACAAAATAGTTATTGCAGCTTACAGGTATATAGCCAAGGTATGCCAAGGTCTTTTACTGAGCGCTAATCCTTCTTTTGAGTGCAAGTTTCTTGCCTTTAACTTTTTACTTTAAAATTAACTAACAGATTATTACTTCAATTAATAAAAGGTATCAAATGTCAAAAGAATGAGGGCTGGAGCATGTGAAGGTTTGACTAAAAGAAACATGAATGGGTTCTTGGAAAAATTGAAGATATTTTACAAAAAAAAAAAAAATGTAGACGTGACAAAAAGCTGCACATGCAAACTTGCACAGAGGCTTGCAGAGAAAATGTACACAGAATGCACAGTTAACATAATGAGGTTTTCTGCGTTTAAGATGTTAGTTTAGCATCGTGTGCAATGCTGCATCAGTTTTTCTGATGAATTCTGGGGGGTCTTCCTTCAGTTCAACCACACTGACCAAGGATTCTCCTCAACGCTTGCATGTGTGCAGGCTTGGTGCCTGGATGTGAATGGAAATCCAACCAGGGATTCTACTGTGTGTGTATGTTTAGCAGCAACAGTGAGTTTTAGGAGAAAACTTGTGCATATGCTGCTTCTTCTGAAAGCCCACAGACCACAGATGCATAACCACACATACACTCGCTGGGGAGAATAGGTTATACCGACGACTGTATAAATACACGTACAGGTCATCAGATATCATCAGTGAGAAGAGAGACAGTGCATTGTCACACTTTGGTCTAATAGGACACTTTTCGCTTTACGTCTACAGCAGGTTACAGCAGAATTTACTGATCCGATATGAATTCGTACAGAGGTTCAGTGTGTCTTCTTGTCTTCCTGGGAGTTGTGTTGGCATCTGAGGGCTCTCATCAATTCATCTCAGAGAACATGAAACATGCCCACCGGTCCATTGCAAATGAGCTGGTAAGTTCGTTTTAGAGCGTTGGTCACAGCGCTCACCTCTTGTTGGTTGTTATCTTCTAGTTAGCTTTTAGGTTTTACTAAAGGAAATATTCAAAATTACATTTAAGCATGCATATTATATGTCCCTATGTGATAAAGCTTCAACTGAAAAAAGTTTCTATAACCTCAAGATATCATATTCACATTGAATGGTGTTTAGGGATTTAATTCAAAGTGATAAGCTGTGCTAAAATTTATAGCCATGGGATATTTTAACTTGTGCTAATGATGTGATGATGTATGCAATCGAAAGAATTCTGTGAAACAAATCACATCTGTGGAGTACATGTGATTAGTTTCACACTTGTAGAAATCACCCAAACGTTATTACCCAACCCGTGTTTTGGTCTGATTTCCACCCCGGAGAAGGTCATGTGGGCAAATATTACTTGTTTTGAGAGTTTGCGTGATGGACGGGAGTTTTCATGATCTTCTAGATAAAACATGCTCTATCCTATTACTAATTTAAGCTTCTGAAACTTTTAAAGACAGAGGCTGACTAAATCTATCAGCTGATCTTACCTGTACAAGATTTGAGTTCAGATCTGATTCTGATAGCTACCTCCTGATACTGAATCTGAAAGAGGGACTGCTGCTGGTTTCAAATATTTACAATATAAAAGTAAAAATAATTTTAAAAATTAGAAACATGTAACATTATCAAACCCTTCAAATAGGTTTAAAACGATAATGGTTTACCTGAACAATGAAATGCAACAATAAAAACAGGTTTAAGCCTGATTTTTTTGCTCATGTTATTCCAATATACAATCAGTGAATTATGTCATCATAAACCCCGATACAGATATTGGGTCGGATCCATCTCTGATTGCCATAACTTCATATTCTATTATCTAATGATTAAAAAATTGAGGACTAATTACAAAATAAAATATACTACTTTGTACCTTCAGTGTGGTTTGCTTTGATGCCTTGCTCATTGTGTACATACACGCCATCGAACAACAGTTTTTGGATTTTTGTGTCATCGCATTTTTTGCTCTTTTTTGTGTCTATAACATCTGCAAGGACACCACGTGCTTCTAGCAGTGATTGATTGTGTTGTGCCGATTAAAAGTTTTTAAAAAAATATTTGTCATCATTAAATATGTTTTGTGTGTTTTAGGAGCTGAAGACATCTGAGATTGGTACTAATCCTCTCTTCAGTTTCATCATCAGGAGTGTCAACACCACTTGCCAGGTACGCACCAACAGAATCACAATACAAGGGTTTTAAACAATCAACCCTTGAAGTCTGATTTTATAATTTTCTTTTCTTTCACATTCCTCTTTTACAATCTGAAACTAAATATTAGCCGGTGAATAGTTTTCTAAGTCAAATTAGTGACAGATCCATTTCTATCTGCAAAGAAGCCTGTTAACGGAGTGACCACAGTTATTTATTTTAATCCTTGGCAACTGTAATAAAACAAGGAACAAAAATTTATTGGGCCCAAACGTGAGCCTTGAGGAACCTCAACTTGACTGCTGATGGTAATTGGAAACAGTTTATGTGCAGAGGTCATCGGATGTAGCACACTGACTCAATTCATTGCCAAGAATCCAAGCACACCAGTATTTTCAGGCTTTTTTAAAATAAACTTTCTTTAGTACCATTTTTAATCTCCCACTCTAACCAGATCCAACCGCAGCGCAACTCTGATCCCTGAATACTGATTCTTAGGCTCTCTTTCCTCTCCCCCACAGAGAAGAGAGGACATACGGCTGATGAATGCAACTCTGGATGTCTACATGCGCATCTTCTCCAGCATTCTGCAGCACACCAACCCGAGGCACCACAGCAAGAACTCAGGTCTGCTGGACCACCTGTCTCTATCCAAGAGGTCAGAGGTCTCCTCAGCTCTGAGGAAACTGCACCAAAAGATGGAGGATCTGAAGAACCACCTCAACAGCCTGAATACCAACAGAGAGGAAGCCTTCAGCAAGCTGGAGATGATCAAGGTAATGATGATTTTTGTTGTGTAGAGCGCTCAGCCAAATCTAAATCTGATATCACCATAACAATGTGTTTACTTGTGGTAGCATATCACAAGCATGTCAAATGTCAGAACTGGAAAAAAATAAGTTCACAAACCATTTATATTGTTAGTGCACACAAATTTGTTGCTTCTGGCTGCATAATTAAGTAGAGTAAATTAGATAAAGCTTTGGGTCACGGTCATGCTTTGACTGTAAATGTCTGTGTCTGTTATAAACTGTCATGGGATTGTTATTCAGTTTTTAATAGATAATCTTACAATTATATAAATAATGAAACCAAGTCTGGGTCAAAAGCAACTAACAGAAGAAACATAGAGCAAAATAAATCGACTTCAACGTTACATACTTAAAGTACACCCAAACGTTGGATAAAATTTTCCTTACAGCTTTAATTTCTGTTAAAGGTTTACGTAATTAACATCATGTAAGGAAAATGCAGTTGAAACAGTCATCAGATGTTTTCTCTCCAAGTCAGAATGTCAGGTAATTACTACCAACTAGACTTATTACCAAGGTAAATGAAGGTGCAATTGATTTGATCTTTTTGTGAATTATGAGTTAATAATCTGGAAGCATTTAAATACCATAGTCATCAATAACATTTCCTTTAAAAAAAAAAAAAAGCCTTATGTGGAAGAAACTATACCAATGAATGCGTAGGGATGTTATTCAGATAAACTTTACTTGTGCTATAGTCAGAGATATGATACAGTTAACACATTAACCTGTCTAAATTCAAATATTGCTCT
>JAOWBL010044090.1:0-21277 GCA_028564865.1 Zenarchopterus dispar | reverse complement strand
GATTGATTGACAGTCGGCTCAGCCAATGGCTAGCCACGATCTCCGTAATCGACATGCTACCTCCTTTAGAAAACAACAACCTATTTGTACTAACCCAGCATCAGCTAAACGCGACGGTCATATTTAATTTCGCCATCGAGTCTGACGGTAGCTCTGCAGATATTTTGGTGGGGTATAGCTGAAGAAGCTGAAAACAAAGCTAACTTTGATTGACATTCGATGGGCGTGTTTCCGTTGGTTTCTGACGCAACATGGCTGCCCCCCGGAAGAAGAACAACCGGCTTCACAACCGGTCTTCAGAAACCAATGGGTCGGTCACGTGACCGAATGCGTCGTCCATTGTTTTACACAGTCTATGGCAATATCAAGGCCACTGAAGACCCCATTTCACCTTAAATATACAAATCAAAATAATTACTTTTAAGATTCGTAAAGCTTGCTTTTATAGATGTATTTTTAAACGAAATCTCCATCTTTGTTTTTTATTTTAAATTAGCACATCGTGCAAAAGCTGAGAATAAAATAAGAGCCTTTAATAGTTATGAGATTCATAATCTAATTAGTCAACTAATTGCTCCGATCCTGGACTAATCGACTATCAGATTGGTCATTGATTGCAGGCCTAATCAACTCAACATGCAGGGATCTCGAAAACTCCTAAGTTCTGTAAACAAAGCCAGTAGCTGTTTTTTTTAGCATCATAAAACCTAAACTTGTCAATTGCTGGCATTCTCAAATCTCCATGTCTTTATCAGAAATTCAGCTCTGAGATCATTTAAGTTTATTCTGACACTTGAAAAGAAACTGCTGTGAATTCCTTGAAACAGAGAGGAGCTTCTACCTGTGAAACCCCTGGCAGTGTTTGTAGCAGTTTGTGATTAGGGGATACCCACACACTGCAGCCCTTGAATTTCATCACTAGGGCCCACCTGTCTGCCTTCCTGTTTGTCTTCCTGCTTTCTACGTTTCTTCATCTGCTTCCTGCTTAACTCTGCTTTCGTACTAGCATGTCAAAGGTGTCAAGTTGCTCCTTATTGGCTGCCTCCCTGAGTTCAAAGTAATCACAGGAGGAAAAAAAAAGATGAATTATTTAGTTTCAAACACAGTTACCTGCTTCTTAGGTCAAAAATTTTCACTTTATTTATTTAAACCAAAAAATATTTTGAGGAATCATATCTGATTCTCTGTCTTCAGCTGAATTTCAACCAAAAGCGCACATATGCAGATGGCAATTTCAGCCGTGGGTCATATATTTAAATTTTCTTATTAAAAGTAGTTTTTATACTTCTGCCACACAACTAAACAGAGTAGGGAAAAATGTATACTTTTTATACATTTCATCCATCCTTTTGTTTACTTGCAACGTCAAACATGGCGACTAAGACACAGATCTTGTTTAAGCTGGATGTGGAACAACTGTTACTTTTACTAAAATTACAGCAAGCTGCCCACTTTGAAAAAGGCAGAGAGGAAGTAGCAGCCAGAAACACATAGGAGTCACAAATTGTTGCGCTCCAGTCCCATGTGTAGTTACATTTATGGGAGGTGGAAGTCAAACTACAGCAAACATATCCAACTTTAAGAGTTAGGGTAAATAAATAAAAGTTATTTATCATGTGACTGTGCCTCATTAATGGAGTGTCAGGGCTGCAGCACTGGTCACAGCTGCCTTCACTGAGTAATTAAACCATTTAATGTGCTTCAGTTGTGTTAACCATAAACTGAATAAGAAGAACTACACAAACCATCTGTAACATCAGTCATCAGTTTTGTGGAAGTTGGGTGTATTTCATCCATCTGGAAAATGGATGAAATACACCCACAGTTCAACTATTTTAGCTTGAACTAAAGTCCATGCTGACCAATGGTGTTAACTAATATTATGTATGCATCGTGTTAAAATGTGATGATTAAACCTTATTTCTGATGTCACCACTGAAACTAAATTTGAAACAAGCAATGTTTGGGTGTATAATGTACTGGGGATGTAATGTAATGATGGAGCCTTGCAGTCCCCATGGATGTGTCACAGATGGATGCTGGAGCTGGGACATGCTACAGCAGATCCCTGTGACCCCGAATAAGAATAACTGGGTACAGGTAACAAGATGGCTGGCTCACATCAGACTAGCAAGGCAGATGTAGTCTCTTGGTATCAAGTCAAAATCTGTGACACATTTCTGTGTATTCACTACTTTTTGGGTCACATGATTATTTCCTTGACTACTGCAGATTGTGGCATATGCTGTGTCTTCTCAGATGCATGACTCTGAAATTATTGAAATTATAGCTAAGACGACTAAGCCAGAAAGGTGGAAATAGGAAGCTTAGAGGATTTGACTGATCAAATTACTATGCAAGGTCAACCTAAAAGTGCAATATACAGTTAAAAGTTGCAGTTCAGTGCCTACTAAAGGACATTTCTGATGGCAACATCTTGGTTATTTCAGTCTGAAATTCTTCACAGTGTACTGACAGACTCTTGAATTTCAGCATTTTTATTTTAAAAGCATTCAAAACAAATCTGACCATTGTGACCTAAAGGTGCTTCGTAGCATCAGTTATTTTAATTGCTTACCAATTCCAGATAAAGAGCAGCTTATAAAATGTGGCCTCTCTTAGTTATTTACAGTCTGGATGTACAGTAAACAATGTCATGCCCACTGCATGAAGCAAATCAAACAATCTACTGAACAAGAAATACTGTACTTGTGAATGTGTGGTTTGCACAGCACTGCAAATGCAAATGTTTCCATGAAAGGTTAAGCTGAGGACACAGCTACTGCAGTAACAGTAGAGACACATAGGCATACCTATTCTGTGTTAATAGTACTACACTGGAGATAAACTCAAATTGTATTTAAATTCTGAAGGTTTTTTGTAATTGTTTGATTTTGTATCTGTTGGTCGGGCAGTTCCATACACCTCTTCATCTATAATCTTAACCAAACTATTTTTTTGTTTTGTTTTGTTTTTTTTTACCTTCAAGGTGCAAATGTCACTACTTATTGAGGCAGCATGCCTCTGGATGGATTTTGGCATCTGTGTTGGGTATCTGCTTGATCTCAGTTTATAGGTTTATGAAGTTTTCCACTTTCAGAGGCTAAAATTCAACTCATTTTTTCTATTAACTTAGTTTTCTTTTGATCCACAGCAGTTTGTAGACCAATAAAGAAATTTATTCCATTTACATTTCAAATTTTCATTTAAAAAATCCATAAAAACAAATATACAACATATTTCTATTGCTTCTAACTACAGGTGGGCTTCCATTACCCCTGAAATCCCACAAACTGCAACTGCAACATTTTGCAAAAACTACCATAAGTTGTAAGAAAAAAAGTTTCCATGCTTGCATGAGATGTATTTTAATTAACGAAAAAATTGCTTTCCATGTTGAATGCTTTGCAAAGGTGAAATAGGACCTTCAGACCTACAGGTCACATGTGTTGACTATAACTAGAACTCATTCTGGATTTAAAAACAAAGAAAAAGAAAAAGTACCTTCCATGAAAGAAGAAAACACAAACACATTACCTAACTTGTGTTAAGTGAAAACAAAGTGACTTATTTAAACTTAATGACTTTTTTTTAAAAAAACAACAGGTTTTTTTTTTTTAAAAAAAAGAAAACAAAAACGTAATCTGCTTCTCAAAAGTCTTCAAATTGCTGTCGCCTCGACATGGGCCTAAGGAAAAAATCATGGTCTGTCTGTTTTTATAAAGCATGTCTTCACAATGTTCATATACCATATCAGAGTTTGACCTTGAAATATTCTAGATGGCGGAGAATGTTTGGCCCAAACGTGCCTTTTATTGGTTTCTTAATTTAAGTGAAACTGTCAAGAAAAACAGCACTTATTCACCAGATGTGGTTTAAATCTGCATTTTCATAAGACCTTTGAACCATACCTAGCCCTCAGACCTCTTGCTGTAATACACATCAAAGCCAATTTAGATCATTTGGGACCAGTCTGGCTTGTATGATGTATACCACAACCCAGATTAGAACCACGTAATGATCTTTGGGCAACTGAGCTAAAAGTGCCAAACGTAGCCCAGTTATATGACTAATTGTACAATGCTGTTGGAGTGGACATGGAGTGAACCTGCTGCCGCTGGCCGGTTAAATGCTAGCACCAGTCAATCATGGTAACTTTTTTTTTCAACTGTACACTTGTTACTCAAGTTTGCACATTAGTAATCATCAAGCAGATTTAAAAGAGAAAACATAATCTACAAAGATCTTTATCTCCATTGCTAACAGGCATGCACTGTTTTTACCAGGTGCCTGGAGTCCGTCCATGTCTTGTAAAAGAGATGTTATCAGAAAGGGCTGATAAGAAAACAATCAAATTAAATTACTACTAAAAGAAATTAAAATCCTGTATTTCATTTATTTACTACTCAAATATCTAGTTTATTGTTCCTATAAAAGCATCTCCCCTCATTTACAACCAAACTTATTCTCTGAAACATAAGCTCTCCTGTGGTTGAAGTTTTTTTTTCTTGAGGTCTTTGATGTAAAGTGTAGCAGTTGTTTCCATCCTTCGTAAATGTTGTAGTAATATATTTTCACAGTTCCAAGTCATTATGCTTTTGCGTGAGCACATAAGGGTGTGAAGATGACAGGAAAGCTGTTTTCTTTGTTTCTTTTACACCATGCATCACCTTGCTGACTCTAAAACTTGACCAAAAGGCAAGGTGTGAATGGTTGAGAAACCACCTGGGGAAGCTGAGAATGGGTGAAAGCAGAAGCCAACCTGCTCTGATTAATGTTGGATTTTCCCATTTGATTACTTCTTTCACTTCTTTTTCCAACTATCTGTAGTTCTTTGTCCAGAATGGGGACTTTAATCTTGTCAAAGGTGGGTGCATCATCTGGGGGGTAGGAGTGGGGTGGAGGGTTGAAGTTCACCTGAATATCCTCACTGGAGAAGACCCATTTAAAATTTCACATACAGAATGACAATATATTTTGGCCTTATTTTGTTTTCCAGTCTGGATGATACTGTGACTTGACAAGGTCGTAGACTCACAGTCTCCAAGGTCTTTTTATGTTTTTTTTTTCTTTCCACAGTGGTGTTTCAACTTCATGTTCATCGTTTTCTTTCAAAGATCCCCAGCCAGTGGAATACATCTGGCTTTAGGATATTTGCACGGATTTCTAAAATTTTATCTGTGAAGATCCCTTCCTTTAAGTTCTGCCAGCTAGAGCAGGAATTTCCAACCATCCCACATCATCCCTGCAGGAAAATCAAAGTAAAGGCTGTGTTTCCTCTAAAATAAGCATAAGCCCCAGAATACAGAACTGATTGTTAAACTCCAAAATATCATCAAGAATATCTACAAACCAGCTTTCTAGTGAACAGGTATAGTACAGTGCAAATGAAAGGATTTAAATTGAATTTAAATAAACAAGGGCTTTCAAGATAATAAATAGACTAAAAAATATCAAAAACTTCCTGTTTTTTTAATTTGGATTATCTTAATCTTTTTGTAAAGCCCTGCCTATGCCAAATAAACAATTCTGTTGAAAGACAATGCTCCACAACAAAAATAATAAAATAAATTTTCAGTCTCAACATTTTATGCTGTCTTAGTAGTTTAAACCCAATGTTTCAGTTTAAACATTGGGTTTAAAATAATACAATTGTTTTTTAATCAACATTTGAAACAGTATCCTAACTTATTATTTGGAAACAGGTTTATAAACACTGGAACTAAAGGGTTCGAGATGCACTTAGTGTTTTGGACCTGACGGACAGCCAAAATGCCACAGCGTAGGTCTACCTTGACATGGATACTCATTAAAACCACTAAAAAACACTCCATGTTGTAATAACGTAATGTCTTCACATCTGTCACTAACACATTTCACATAATCCCATACTTTTACAATTTGGCATGTTTGTGCCTGAGAAATTCTCAATATATGAAACTATGTGACAAGGAAAAAAAAACCAAACCTCCATGAGTTGAATCCCTACGTTGCATGCCCTTGTTGGAAAAGATGATTCTGAACCAGGAAGTCAAGTTGCTGTAAGGAGTTTAATATTATTATTTTATGAGAAAAGATGCAGGTCTCTGCAAACTGTGGCAAGTTGATGGACTTCCAGTTGTTTTTAATGTCTTCATTGGAGAGGACGTTGAGACAACTTGAGACACACAAGTTAAAAAGAGTAAAAGTTTTTTGTTTACTTGGAATTGTATTTTTAAATAGCTGGTATGAATCCATAATATCTCATGTTTATTCTCATCAATTTATCCATTATTGTGTTTCTGGGCTGCAACACATTCCAAAGAGAGTTGGAACTGTAAAAGTTTTACCCCTTTGTTATGTTGCCAGTCTTTCTTCTTGCACTTCCGAGGCATCCTTTTATTGAAGATATCAAGTGATGAAATGCTTCTTTGTCAGTGGAAACATGTCTAAAGGTGTTTGTTTCAATTCTTTTGCACAAGACTGCAGGCGGTTCAGAACCTGTTACCTCTTCTTCTTCTTCAGCTGTATATTACTCATATGTGCAAAATGTGGCTCTTGTTGAAAAGTGCACGGACCTAGAAAAGGTTGAATCTCGAAGAGAACATATGTTGCTCCAAAATCTCAGCGTAAATTTCTGCATTAATACTGCCATCGCAGAAATCTAAATGGTTTTTACAAATGGCAGTGACACAAGGGTGTATACAGTATTTCCTTTTGTCATTGGTGGGGAGATGTATGAATCCCCTATAACATGACAAAGGAATATCCTTTATCATGTTATAGATAAAGGATACATTTCAGATAAAGCTAAATTTCAGGAGGGTCCAATTCCTCAACTCTCTCCCTCTGCGGGATTCGTAACAACTGGATTTTGAGCAAAACTATGATTCATGAAAAAAGTATAGCGGCAATTTCAACATTTTATTATACATGTTAGTGGTTTTTTTTAATAGTCACAGGTTAATATTTAAACTAGTGTTTTATAATGGTTACAACATGTAACTGGTGAAGTAATCGAAAGAAACCTAACTTCAGGCCTCAGGAAACAGGATTCCTTGAAGAGTCCAATACACAAAACACAAAGAAAACTAAAGTGTCTCTTTTTGTTGAATGTTGCTAACAGGCATGCACTGTTTTTACCGGGTCCCTGGAGTCCGTCCATGTCTTGTAAAAGAGATGTTTTCAGAAAGGGCTGATAAGAAAACAAATTAATCAAATTAAATTACTACTAAAAAAATGAAATACCTGTATTTCATTTATTTACTACTCAAATATCTAGTTTATTGTTCCCATAAAAGCATCTCGGCTCATTTACAATCAGACTTATTCTCTGAAACATAAGCCCTCCTGTGGTAGAAGGATTTTTTTGTGACCTTTCATGTAAAGTATAGCAGTTGTTTCCATCCTTCGTAAATGTAGTAATATATTTTCACAGTTCCAAGTCATGTTTTTGCGTGAGCACATAAGGGTGACAAGAAGTCTGTCACCCTTATGTTCGTTTCTTTTACACCAAACGAGGTATGCATCACCTTGCTGATTCTAAAAATTGACCAGAAGACAAGGTGTGAACGGTTGAGAAACCACCTGGGGAAGCTCAGATGTCACTTTTGAATAGGTAAACGCGGAGGACACCTTCGGAGATGTTCTGCAACAGGATGAACAAAGCACTGATCACCCAACCAGTTTCTTTTCAAAGAAGTTCAACAAGCATCAGTTACATTACATTACGACTGAGAAAGTATTATAATCAATTGAGTTTTCTTTCTCAAATGCGTAATTCTGACCAGAGATTAATGCGCTGATTTCTTTTTCTGCAAAATTTCAATCTGGAAGTTTCTCATAAAACGCGTTCCGAGAACATAATTTCGGATGCACTTTCTATGTCTAGTTTATGTTCAGTATTTTGGGATACAATGTTTAATCTTTGGGAATGGCGCCGTATGGGTATGTGGACATTGTGTTTGGGTCAGCCATACAGGTTAGTGTGCCAGCGCCGGGCCAGGATTGGTGGAGTCATCCCTGAACAAGGACTGGCCGAGCTCTTTCATGTCTTCTGAACTCCTAGACGGGACTTAAGAGACACATAATAACGACTGATGTGAAGTTGAGGAGAAAAAAAAAGTAGGAAATGTCTTCAGTTCATGATATCTGTAAAGAAATAAGTCAAACTTTTTAGCTCATTCTCTAGGAGCTGAAAGTGTATTAGTTACCTTTAATGAGTTTTAATGTATCTCAATATGCTCCGGTGTGGCTTTGAATGTTTGTCAGAATTCCAGTGAAACCCACATATGCAATGGATTGGCAGCATTTGTAATGATTTCCATTGCATTTGAACTGGATCTAATGATTTCCGACGACGACTGCAGCCCAACCAGTGTGTTTTCCAATGGTTCCTCAAGCGTCATTATCATCTGCAGGGCACGTTGCAAAGACAGCATTGCAATCCCCGGTTTATTGAGCAAAACTGATAATTCCAATAATACAACTGGGCGTAGTGAAATTTTGCATAGAACTGAAGATTTGATGTATATGAGTGGGAGAGACCCTCACCCATTTCTATGAACTTTCGCAATTTAAAGGAAATAGGAACCACAATTTTCACACCTATATCATCACACCTCACTTCACCACTCTCTCTCTCTCTCTCTCAACCGTTATAAATAAATGCATTCATGACAAGTCAAACAGTTGAGCCTTAATCAGGGCAGAAGACACACGAGAGTCAGACGAGTCTCTCTTTGGCCTATCTCCGTCCTCGCCGTCGCTCAGGCAATAATCAATAACCGGTGGTCACGAAGGACCCGACGCAGGTTGGAAATTCAAACGGACAACTTGACAAGCACTCAGGGGTACTGCAAGTGATATAATGGCTGCCATGGTAAGGACAGTGGTCTGTCTGGCCCTGTGGATATCTGTCTGTCAGGTCAGGGGCTCGCACATCCCGGCAGAGATGAACAGAACCATCCAGAACCTCCGCCAATACTATGTGAGTACTGATGTGAGCATCTGGAGTACTGCTCTTTCTGATAGTACTTGCTGTTGTGTAGTCTGCGAAGTTCTAAATGTAATGGTGCTTTCTCTGTTTCCTGATGCTTCTACCACAAACTCACACACATGCGCAAACACAGCTTTCTCACTGTGAACAGTAGGTTAAAGGGCCATACTTGTCTTCTTCCTCAAGACCTACATTGTTATATGCTCTTGTGTAGTACATCATACTTTATGAACATTACATTTCAGTCAACCTGTAATACACAAAAATAAAGGTGTATTCAAGAAAAATATTACAGTTTAAAACTTGGGTTCTTCATGCAAGAACTACTTACATATTGGTGAGTCTTTGAATGCACCAACAACTTATGTGCTTATAACATTTGACCAACAAAAACAGGTTACTTTTTTCTGCATGAGGTTTGAGGTTTAGGGTCCAGATAAACTATTAACCAATTTGAAAGTCAAGAAAACATTTCTTTTCTTTTTCTGATGTATATTTCATATGTATGCCTCTACAATTTGATTCCAACAAGTGGCCTCTACAGACAGATCTGAAATCTTAGATGTCTGACTGTGTAAATGCACTTTTAAGACAGGTTGCATCAATGAGGCCAATCTTAACCATAATAAACATAAATTGTTGTGCTTGAACTGAGGGTGAATTTGATTTACATCAAACATAAGCTGACCTATTTGTGTTGCTTCCTTTTTTTTGTTTTTTACAGAAAATCTCAAGGAGTGATTTATTTAACGGGGACCCAGTCTTCTCCAGAGACCCACTGGATGGGAAACCTGAGGTAAATGGACGCCAATTTTATTATTATAATTATTATTATTATTATTATTATTATTATTATTATTATTATTAGTAGTAGTAGTAGTAGTAGTAGTAGTAGTAGTAGTAGTAGTAGTAGTAGTAGTATTAACAATAATAATATCAGTCATCTGAACTGGTGTAGCTATAAATTTGAAAGAAAGGTTGGCTTGCTGTTACCACAGTTTCTAGGCACTATGCTAAGCTAGCTGCTAAGCTAAGCTAGCTGCTTGAAACTCTTGAGGCCAACAAGCTAATTTCCCTTTCTTTTCCTGTAAAAGTTTGGACTTTAAAGTGTAAGAGAGTAGGGTAATATTCTGAAAACTATCATGTTTGATTATAAATAAGTATACTACGTGGTGGAGCCTTTTCAAGCTGCTTTCTTTGATATCTTGTTGAGATATTTTGGACTAGCTTCGTCAGCAGCTTGCTGGTGTTTTCCTCATGTTTTTCTCTGCCACAATACTTTCAGAGTCTTTAAACAGTCTGAATAGTATCTCGGTGAAGTTTATGTTAAAGTTTTTTGGGTTTTGCTGGCTTTGCATAGTATTGCCCTTCTGCAACTATTCTTGGTCTCCCGAGTTGAACCTTTCCTCTTCCCCATCCATGATGCAAAGTCACTTTATGAAAGTTTTTCACGTAGTGAAAATGAATGCAACCAAACCGAGTCCTCAAATATTCACGTGTGCAGCATGTGTTTGAGTTTGAGTATTTGTTGTTTTCTCATGAACTCTTATGTGGTTTTCATGATAAGATAGTGATCACTTTCAGGCTTAAACAGGAAACAACATAGACAATAACAGAGTCTATACATTTGTTCATTATGATTAAGGTTTCACATTACCTTTTAAGGCCATTTTCATGGCTACAGAAAGAAAACTGAGAAATTACAAAGAAAGATGTGGAGAGATTTGAATAACAAACATAAACTAATTTTTTAGCTGTGGATATTCTGCAGTGCTGTGATGAGATAAAGCCGAATGTTAGCATTGGTGTTTATGCAGAACAAACTATGGCAAATCTGGAAAACCGTATTCTACATTTCTTAGTTCTTGTGTTACAGTTTTGGCACTTATTTTGTCTTGGAAACAGCCATGAAAACTTACAAAGGTAACATGAAGACTGAAATTCATAATGCACATTTTTAAATCCCATTTGGATATTTCTGCAGGTAGTCAGAATACAGGTGACCATATCGAAAGTGGTGTTTAGGGTGGACGTAAAGAAAATTAACATATAGAGCCCCAGGGTTTTCCCATATAGTTATTCTTTCACCGCAGTGACAACATTTTGAATATTTTCCAGTCCTGAGACTCCTGTTGACTCATCTAAGCTGAAAGACCTTCAGAGGCAACAATCAGCCTTTCTGATTTAAATTTTTTAAAAAGTTCTGATTTTACACCTTGTCAAGGGTTTACCCTTGCCTTTCACCTACAATGAGCTGGGATAAGCTGCAGCAGATCGCCTCTAGAAGATTAAATGGGTACAGGAAATGAATGAATGAACAATTAAATGCTTGCTGCCATTTGGTTGATTTTCTTATTAGTTGAAGGACCTGTCTCCAGGATCTATGAGGTCTAAAACCTTTCTAATTGTTTCAAGGACATCAGAGATGACTTTTGTGGCTTCTAACAATTGACAAGTATTTGACGGAAAATCATTTTACGTTTACAAATACGTCAAAAGTAATTCTGTGTTTGTAGAAATGTGACATTCATGTTCATCAGTCATTGAGTGGCATTCCCCTCATAGGCCCACACTACACTTTGTTTGATTTCTGTGTGGGAAACCACAGAATTTTTCCACTCTGTGAAAGGTTTAAAACACTAAGCAGCTGTTACAAATAAGCTTTTATTAAAAGGAGTAAACCTATACTTTTAATGGGTTTCATAAATGTAAATGAACTTATCCAAAAATCAGCTCACGAGTGTGTACATTACAAACTAAGATGCGCGTAAAAGATGATTACGTTTAACTAAAGCTGGTGTGTCTATGTCTATCTCCTCAGAGTCGGATGGTTTTCCTGGGTGGTGTTTTAGCAACGTATGAAAAGCTCATCAATCACATGCTGAAAGAGTTACCCACTCCAAGTCCTCAGTTAGCCGGGAGCATAGATACTTCCAGCGATGCCGGGTCCAGCGAAAATATTAAAGAAAAGCTGAATTACATCCTCCAGAAGATCAGGGATCTGAAGACACACCATTATGAGGAGCAGGTGAAGCTTCTGGATGGACTGCAGGCCCTCAGACACATTCAGGTATGGAAGCTGTTGGCCTAATGCTCCGGTTTGAGCAGGTCTTTTGATGTGGTTTCTGAAAGCTTTACATCAGGCTTAGTCTACAGTAAATTCAAGGAAGGTTAAGATACATACCTGATTATTTAACCTTGAAGTAAAACCTGTTTATAGTTTATGTAGGAAATTCTTAAGCCTTAAAATGTTGAGAGGCTTTCCACAAGGTGTATTGTCATATTCATAATGGAGTGTGAAAAGGTTAATAGGAACTTTGGAGGGCCCAAAGTAATGCTGGGATCCATACACCTGGTTTATACCTGAGGGCTTAAAATGGAATGTGGAGGAGGATTATATTTGTATCACGTTATTTACGAAAGGCCTGAATTAAGACTTTCGTAGGGCATATATGTTACTTTAATTAATGCTATTAAAGTGTTTATAGTTGGATAGTTTTCTTAGGTCTTTAAATGGGCCTAAAACTATAGTCGAAGAAGAGCCCACAGATGCGTTTGGTTGCAAGGCTTAAGTATCCAATTTTGTGGCTGCTGTGGAGAAACAAAAGCCATTAACAAAACACCTCCATGTCCATCTTCCTTCTCCTCCAGATGGACAACGTCAAGGTTCAGAGCAAGGCACTGTGGGAGCTGCCGTGGCTGTTCGAGGAGGCGAGCTCGGTGGCCAACACCATCAAGATGAAGAGGAGGCGGCGGCGGCAAGCAAGAACCAAAAATCGCCTGAGAGCCTAAACAAACGGAGAAACAATGACAGCAATGCATCACAGAACACAAAGAAAAAACAACAAGCAGAATGCAGGAAACATCAATTGAAACTTTTAATAAGGTGGTAAATATATTTATATATACAAATGAATATTCATTAAAATGACAGAAACCAGCAGCTTAAGCCAAATAGTATAAACCTAATATTTTTAATATTATAATCAAATGTTTTCTAAGTGTTCACTGCAAGACCTTTTGACCCTGTAAACTCTAGGGCCCTAAATTATAATTGCCTGGAAATACTTGATTCTTATTTATTTATTTATTTCTTAGTCTATTTTAAAAACAGAGCTATTGCAATACTCAGAAAATCAACTTAACAAGAAAGCTATTCTATTTAATCGCCATTGGATCAGGTTGTTTTTTTGTTTTTCTATGATAAAGTAAGTGGGAGAGCCAGACAGAGTATTTTTAACTGCTCCAAAATCATTTCACCTTCAAATGTGAAGTATGACAAACTGTTGCACGCAAAGCTGTATTTTACCACTTTAAATTTTTATATATATATATATATATTTGGCCAACCAGTGTCCCACAAGTCAGAGGAACTGTGAGTGTCAACCCTCAACTCTCTGACTGACAGAAAAGGAAAATATTTGATAACAGCATAAACTGTCTTCCACTGTAGTGCCTAAGAGAACTGGTGTTGATGATGTTTACAGTGCAAAATACAGCAGAGTTTATTGGTTAAGTACTTAAAAATAGTTTTTGTTCTTTACTCTCCTGCTTTAAAAGCTGTGCTACACTGGTCAGGGATTTTTCTGTTTTACTAGCATGTTTTTAGTTTTGTCTATTTATTTTGTACTTAAAAAGTTTATTTAATGATGATGAATTGTTGTGTTTTGGCTGATGTTGATTATTTATTGCTTAATTTATTGATTGGGATATACTGACAATTTGGAATTCAAAGCAGAGATGAACTTCAATTTGATTTTTCTTTTCTTTCATTTTTCTGTGTTATTTGGTGTAATGTGGCCAGTGAAGAGTAAATCTGAATATGTTAATCTGAAGCTTGATCCACTGGAGCATTTGATGGATGGAGGGAAGTTCTGATTTACTCAGTCTTGTTGGAAATGTAGCACTTTGAAGACCACTGTCTATTTCAGTGTCTGTAAGTCTGCTGTAAATGACACAATAAAATGTAAATTCACTTCAGTGCTATTCGGTTCAGTTTCATTTCACAATACTTTATTCATCTCTGAAGTGAAATTAGATAACACAACATCATGAGATAAAAAAGGTGTGACACTTTAGGGCCATGGGTTACAAATCTGTGATAACATGGTGTTTTCCAGCTGCAGAGCTGATGGTGCTGCAGGCTTTATGTGTGCACCTTCTCCATCACAGGTGAATGAGTTATTAACAGCCTTTTACAGAATATTAGAATACACTGATGAGGTGATGACTTGATTTAAATCAGGTGTGTGGATACAAGAGTGGCTCCAAAAGGGAGACGACCTCTATTGGCACCCATGTTAAAATCTCCCACTTGGGGTGTATCTACACATACCTCATCAGCTAAAACCCCTAATTCATGCACAATTAAAGGGGTGGTTGTTTATGTGAGGCTATGGTGTTAACGGCTAGTTTTCATCACTTGAGCTACTTAGCATTAGCATTTTTGGTGAACTTGACATGAGCTGAAAATAGACGTAATAGAGTGTGATTATTCCTTTTCTGAAGATAATACAATTTGTTGTATCCTTCAAATCAAATCGAATCAAAACTTTATTTACAAAGTGCTTTTAACATACCATAAGGCAACCAAAGTGCTGTGCAGATGAATAAAAAAATACAAGACAAAACCATAGAATAAAAATAAAAGCTGCAAGTAATAACAATAAAATAATAAAAGGCAATAAAAGGCAAAAGACAATGCAAGGACTGGCCTACTGAAAAGCCAGTGTAAAAAGATGAGTTTTTAAAAGAACTTTTCAATCATCGAGAGTTTTGACAGACTTCACAGAAAGAAGGAGACTGTTGCAGAGTTTAGGAGCTACAACTGAACAAGAAAAAAAAAAAAGCACACAAAGAACTGGAAAGCACAGAAGGTCCTGTAGCTGAAAACCACCATCTCTAAAATTTTTGAAAGGAAAGGCAGCTTGGAAATTGGCTTAAAATTTGACAGGTAATTGGGATCCAATTTTTTATTTATTTATTTATTTATTTTTTTTTGGAAGAGGTCACACAACAGCATATTTAAAAGCAGCTGGAACACAACCAAATGAGAGAAGAGAGGTGTTAATAAAACTATCTACCCAGGGACCTACAGCACTAAAGACCTCCTTCAACAGTTTGGGGGGAATACTGTCACCTGGACAGTATGAGGGCCTCAGGTGTAGAACTATTTCAGAAATCCTACAGTAGTCACAAGCTCAAAATGGTCTAAACCAGCAGGATATACAGGTTAAATAACAGGATCAGGGGTGCAAAGTAAAGGGAAAAACCTAGAAACACTCACTTTATCAATAACAAAATTTAAAAAACCTTCCACAAACAGAAAGAGTCAGGCAAGAGAAATCATAAGGATTCAAAAGAGTTCAGAGAATTTTTAAAAAAAGTTTGAGGCTTGCTGATGTTCTTGAGCACAAAATTAGAAATGAAGTGGGTTTGAACTGTTTAATTGATACTCAAACAGTTTTTAACATCTCCAAAGAAATGTGAAGCCTGTCCCTCTTCCATTTTCTCTCGGCATGGTGGCAAATATGTCTAAGCTCGCAATCGTGTTCATTGAGCAACAGCTCTGTAGCTGTTTATAGCATTTAGAAGGAGCGACAACATCTAAGATAGCCATACAAACAGAGTTAAAATCATCCAGAAGAGGATCAAAATTTGCATACCACAGAAACCCCAAAGAGGGAAGCTCGGAGTTTGAAAAAGCAGCCGAAAAATGTAACGCCATCTGTGCATTAATCAGGTGACAGGAAGCGCTCAGAAGCCAGGCGGAGACTTTGAGATTGAACTCAAACAAAAAACGCAGATCAGAAAAACTGGAATCATGAATCTCCTTAACATCTCTGTGTAAACCACGAGTTAAAATCAAATTGATGGTGTGCCCTTTTTTATGTGTTGGGCCACTCACTAACTGATTCAAGCTAAAAGAACTTGATTCAATCTAAAATGTATCCAGGGTGCATATACACCTGTGCTTAATGGGCCTGATACACTGCACAATTTCTGCATTCATACAAGATTATTACATCTCAAACTTTGCGACTTGGATCTACTTAATCTTGGGTAAGACGTCAGGAATGGGCTATCCAGACCTTACAATGATGAACCCCCTAACTAACATGGTATGACCTAATGTGAAGGGATGTAGGATTGCATCATCAGCATGCAAACAGTAAACAAAAAACTATGGTTTAAAGAAGAAAAAGAGGGTGGAGGAAGAGAATGTGGTCCTTGGTTAGGGAGAATAGACCACCTTGAGATGCCAGTTTTGCAAAGGGAGTTCCACCAGAGTGGAATCACACGTGAGAAGCCTGGATTTCCTTGTGTATAAGCTTGGCAGTGCTAGATGGTATTCAATAGACAAACGTAATGGTCGGGGCAGGAGTATAAGCCTTATGGCGAGAGTTTAAACAACTGGGTGCATACTCAGAAGTCATTTGTGGTGATGGCAAACTGAAGCTTTCTCTAAATGAGTGGATAAGGTGAACCGATTAGGTGTATGACGTCTGAAACAGTAGAGTTTCACTGATGCACCTCAAATGTCAGTAGTCATGTCACCAAACCACACCATAGCGCAATGGTTTGATCTATTTGTTTCATGAGCTACCATACATGTTTTGGAGCCTTGGGTGTCATGGAACCATCACATGGTTATTTTGTAGGCAAACGTTAGTGACTCGAAATTTATTCGGGCACCCAAGGGTAGCCAGTCCAGATCAGGGAGTTATCTGGTAACGTGAGCCCAGCAGACCATGCTGGATTCTGGACCACCTGTAGAGGTTTAACTGTAGATCTTGGAAGACGTGCAAGATGAGCATCGCAGTAATCTAGGCGATAGATAACCATAGCCTGAACCAAGAGTTGTGTGACATATAGAGAAAGGTGCAGCCTGATTTTTCTCATTATATATTTGGCAAAGTGGCAAGTTCAAAATAGAGATCCCACATAGTTAGAGAAAGACAACTGTTCATCGATCTCAACGCCCAGCTTTCTCAGAACCTTGGCAGGATGTCGACTTGGACATTGATATGGTTCTGGATAGACCGCCAGCCACCAGATGTTAACTCAGTAAGACGTGGGAGAGTTTTGACTGATATTAGTCATCCCTGACACCCAATGCCACCAACTGTTGTTTCCCATTGCAAGTAGTATCCCCTCAAGGTGGGTGAGATCAACTGCTTATCATGGTGGCACCACAAAAAACAGCAGAAAAACAGAGCTTGAGACAAGTCAGAACATGATGTTGGTTACAAATGTGTGGTCTAATCTGATATTCACATGGAAAAATTTACTAACTGCAAAGCAAAACAGACGTAGTTTTACCCTAGTGCTGCCTTTCGGTTCTTATATTTAAAAATTTAAATGTTTTTCAAAAGGCTTTTAGCTCTTTTTCAGATGAAACTATAAATGTGAGAGTTGAAACATCTTGCTAGTAAAAGATCTGAGAGCTCCTCTGAATCATACCGATTATGAAGTCAGGAGTCAAAAAGATAGTAAACCACAGGCTTAATATCTAACTACATCTTCTAAGAGCTCTTTATGTTTGTAGTATAAAGTTTCAGTACACAAGAAAACAATAGTTAAAGGTTCAACTTTTAAATTTTAAAAAAGGCAATAAAATGCATGAAGAATGTGCACGAACGTGCTCTCTATGCACAATAATAGTGTGAAGGTCCTGTTAATCATTGTAGACTAGAGTGATCTTTTATATGCCAAATATTTGAGCACAAAAAAAAAAATCATGCTGCGAGCAAAATCAAACTGTGACCATCATCTTCTGCAAGCGGGCAAGCAAGCTGCAGTGTTTTTGTGGCTCCAGAAAGCTAGACCCCAGACTTCAAATCAACCGTTGTGATGTCATTTCCTTTGACATCCCTTCTGGTAAACCAGAGACTTCTCTTACAGTAACTGCTGCTCTTACCCACAATGCACCCTGGGCGCTCTACGTATTTGTGTGAGTCTGGTACTTCTAAGAACCAAAGATGTACTTCCCCATAGCAGCTGGAGAGGCAGAGCTGGGTTCTGTGTGGTCAACGAAGAGAATCAGAGGCACCTGAGAACAATTATACACAATAGAGGGTAAACAGAAAGTAACCCTAACTTCAATCATATGCTTAAGTGGGTTGTTGGTTTTGTTTTGCTTTTTTTATATTCACAGGGATGTGGGGAGTTCCACAGGGCTCAGTACTAGAAACTCTTTGATTCCACATTGACTTGCCTTTGCTTGAAGGAGAAAACAAAAAATATCTAAATTAAGGCCAAAATAGTTACAAGCAGCAATCACTGAGGTCCAAGCAGAGTCACGGCAACAGCAGTCGATGTTTGCATGACTTCAACGGTGCTGCCTATGGATGAAATTGACCAAATTTGTCAGAAGGAAAGTAAGAATGAGCAACTTAACTGAATCTATAAAAATTGGAGCGATATCAGAAAATATTTGTTATAGACTCTTTAAAGGCTTTAAATGACTGAAAACTTTCAAACAGCTGAGCAATTCACAATTCTTTTAGCAACCTCTCTTCAGCACTGTTGGGTTTGATGTG
The DNA here is from genome assembly GCA_028564865.1 of Zenarchopterus dispar. NCBI lineage: Eukaryota > Metazoa > Chordata > Actinopteri > Beloniformes > Zenarchopteridae > Zenarchopterus > Zenarchopterus dispar. The sequence continues at coordinate 2,758 of JAOWBL010044090.1, read as the reverse complement.
CATGTACAAATGTAAACGTAACAAACACTTATGGAAAAGAAACATGATTATAAAGCCATTCGATTTGACAATTAGAGAAAGTTAGAGGGATTTATTTTCATGAACATTTGTCATTTATTTGGTTGTTAACATTTATAAATATCCTACTAGTAAATACTGGCCTAAGAAGGTTTAATTGGCTGTCATGCAGCCATTTTTAAAGGGCTGCTAATTGCTTCCTTAGATACCACTGAAGCCCTGCAGATTTGTGTTTCTCAGTTTTTATCTCAACATCCCCCCATGAAAGAAATTCCACAAAACTTAGTACCACATTTCATTATCATTTCATTATTATATCACAAAATATAGGCCAATATGTATCCTGAGGGTAAGTCTATAAGACTGATTGTGCAACTTTAACAAGTTTTCACCTGCAGGCAGCCATTTAAAGTCTTAAGATAGGCCTTTTCAAAGGGTGCTATATAAATAAAACTCATCTTGTAATGTTATATATTTGCCATCATAAGTGATCATGTGTGTTATAATAAACAGATGATGACAATACGACGGCTTGGCGACATTTTTCTTGTCATACACATAATGTGATTTTCAACACACTGAGGAGAAAGAGCAAAAGCAGCAGCGAGAGCTTACATATAATTTCTATGAAATGCATATTAAAAGTTAAGAACTTTAGCTGAATGATAAAAATAGTTGCCTGGAGGTGTGAATGAGTTGGCTGCCTGCATAGATGGCTGGGACGGGGGTCATTTCTGCAGGACTGCAATGGAAACCATGACCTCAGACAGAGCGTTACTTCAAGTTATCTTTCACTCCCCCCGCCTCTCTTTCTGAGAGTGTGAGCGTGTGTGGGTCTGGGTTTCAGTGTGAGTCAGCTTGTTGCAAGCTGCAGCAAACAATGACAGCGTATGCACTGCAACCTTTTAGGGTTGCACTATTTAAATCTTTACTTAAAATATTTAATCTCATTACATCTTCTTCTCCAATTTTAGAACTATAGAAAACTTCCCCATTATTTTTAAAGTTCTAAAAATCAACAATGGGAGTATTTGCACAGACATTTTCTTGATTAAAGTACATAATTAGAACATAATTGCCTTTTCTAGTGCATTTGCAGGGTTTTTTTTAAAGGAGGTACAATTCCCAAATCACACAGTGATGTAGCAACTTACAATCCTCTCAGTTGTGTCTTGGTAGAAAAACAAACAAACAAACAAACCAGTATTTGTTTCCATAGCTAGACTTCACATTCATGGTAACTGCGTAGCATTTGACTGTACCCATTGTGGTAGTGACACTTGAAATGCAGATGTTTTCACAGCTTTTATCAGAATGAATATAAAGTGACATTAATTAGCATCAGGGTTTTGTCACATTTTCATATGGTCTAATGTGGACAGAACGAGTCAAAACTCCCAGACTGAGCCGGTCAGTGTTTCACAACAACCATGTACTTTAATCAGATCATTTCTGTGCTTTGGGTGAGCCACCTTTGCCTGAGGACCAGCCTGTTAAGGTCAGAGTCACAGCTGAAGTCCAACCACTGCTGGGCCGAGGCGAGGCTAGTGCTGGATGACTCTGGTAGCTCCGGCAGAGCTTTACTGGACGTCGGGTGGTCCTTATTTCATCCCTGGCATTCATTGCTTCATGCTTCAGAAATGATATCGTAAGGTAGTGCTAGTCAGCATTAAAGTTTAACATGAGCTAAGTTATGTCAACACAGGTAATGCAGTTAAGTTGGTTATGATCCATCTGACTCTCGGTGTTTATTCTGACTACTTACCCATTTCTGGATTAACTGTGGTTGAACAGAGTCAATCGTGGCTTCAAAAAATTGACTTCAGAGCTACCTTCAGAAAGCAGTGGTGGCGTCACTGAGGACGTGCTGTGATGCACAGAAATAAACTCAAGGTTTTCCAGATCGACAAGCGTATAACAGTGGCTTTCAAAGTGGGGGCCGTGGCCCCCTGGGCGACCATGAGGGGGCACTAGAGGGGCCTCAGAAATTTAGTGGGAAGTTTGGCAAAAAAAAAAGTTCAGCAGCAATGTGTGTTCCACTTGTCCTTGGAACTCATTGCTGTCTATATTAAAATCCTTTATAATATATCTTGTGTCTGTTAAGTTTCTCTGGTAAAAAGCAGCAAGTTGTTGTTATTATCAATAATAACAACAACTTGGGTTTGGGGGTCCCTGGCAAAAAGCTAATGCTATTTAGGGGGCATTGGTATGGAAAAGTTTGGGAACCCTTGGCATATAACACTCTGACTGGATTAGCGCACAGCTCTGCATGGCTGCTGTCAGGCTCCGCGAGGCCTCAGACGAACGCCGCTGGATCACTTTTTTGTTTTCTCTGCTGCCAGAATGTCCCTGTTTAACCTCGCGCTGGCTGTAAGAGAGGAAAGGAAACCACAAATGTAATTCTGCTTAAGTAGCAGCAGTGAAGCAATACTTGTCTCACACTTGTCTTTGATGGGACAATGGGGATGTAATCAAAACTAAAGCAAGAGGAAAGTCTGTCACTATACTCTTTCTAAAACAAGACAATAAACTTGCACTAAAGAAAATGACATCAGATGTGCAGATTCTCAAATTTGCCTGTACAGAAAGAAGTTTATGAATGAAATTGCCAAGATGATCAAAAGTGCTGTTAAGATCCTTTTAAAGGTGAAAAACAAATCGGAACATGACTTAAGTTCATTTATATCAAAAACTTCAAAATTAAAATTTCTCTGAAAATATAAATAGTTGCACCAAATCT
>JAOWBL010044051.1:7021-25814 GCA_028564865.1 Zenarchopterus dispar | reverse complement strand
TTATTTATATATGTACTAGTCTTGTTGTTGGTCTGTAAATGGCAGTTTCTTCAACATCCGGTACTGTCCTGAGGAAATTCTTTGTGTAAAAGTGGAAACGGCTAGGATGGCGGCTCAGGCTGCTGATGTCTTCATGGATTCAGATTTTGGGGTTATCTTGACTGGGCACCCACTTCTGATAAGAACTGGTTCCAGTTACAGATATTTTCTCTAACTGTGGACTGACTGATGGGTGGCTCCACACTTTGAGATCCCGTTATATCCTTTCCTGATGCAGATCAGCTACTCCTGATCAGGTCTTCAGAGATCTGCTAGACATGGTTCACATGAGGCAGATGCTTCTTATGAGCAACGAACTGAAATCCTTGAGTGGCTTCTATAAATCAAAGTCTAAACTGCACCTCCAAACCTCATTTACTCAGTTTCATTGAAGTAAATACTGTCCATATTCCAAAACTGTTACGTTTAAATTAATGTGTTCATTTAGGACAACAAAAATAATAAATAGTTTGTGTGTTACGAGTTTAAACATAGTATGTTTGTCTCTTCTTGTGACTTCGGTAAGGATGGGGTCACATTCAGGGCAAATGAATGCAGAGAATCAGATCGTTCCAGGTAGGAGGAGAAGTTGTTGAATCCTGGGTGCAGATGCTGGAGTTTGCTGATTTTGTCTTTATCTGTAGACAGAGGATGGTAACTGGGCGCTGTGGGTCCGGGCAGGTTGTCAGATTTACTCCACACAGAGCTGACCTCCACCTCTGCCAGCAAACTTTCTCACTTTCCCTCCGTCTGGCATTTCCTCTCATAAATCCCAGCCTCTCTCCATTTCTGACTTGTCCTCTCCAGTTCTTCCTTCATTTATCGCCTACCTGCTCCGGGTTTGGCTCCAACAAAAACGTCTTTGCAGAGGTGGACTCACCTTGTGAGTTTTCTTGTGATCATAAAAAAAAAAGACAAACAGTACCCGACTGATACATTTCTTGTAGTATTTTAGTCCAGAATCCCAAAACAAACCATATTTTAGATCAGATTTTAACCTACTGACAAAAAAGAGACATGAGATAAAGGAGAAACTGTAAAAAAGGTTGGTTTTCTTTGCCCCTGGAACTCAAAGATGAATCTGGAAGAACAAAAAGAAGATGTTTTCTGTGGGATAAAGCTTGCTGATGCTCTGGTCAGCTGAGTTGGCTGATTGGTTTGGCTCTTTGATGAGTTTTGTTGTTTATCTTTGGTTTGCTGACTTTATTGAGCCAACGAAGAAAGTAAAAGCCAGACTTCTTCACTTCATAAACCCGAGATAAAAACTACCAGGCTGTGAGCATGGTGTCAGGGATTTTACAGCTCTCTCTTCACTCGGAGATTTCTGCGGTGCGCAGTGACCTTGGCGCCTGGAAACCCACCCAAATACTTCCCCTGCAAATGTGGGGTTTTTTTTACTCTTTTTCTTTTCCTCGACTGCATGCTACACTCTTACATGATCAACCGTTCTGGTCCCGTCTCAAATCCACCCAAAAAAGAAAGGAAAAAACTTAAAAGCACATGTTTTGTGCTCTTAAAAGCCTCAGGCAACAAATCTCAGAGAAAATGAGAATTTTTCTCTGGAGATCGGACCGGCTGCACTCAGGTACAGCACCAGCTAATACAAGCCATCTCCCGTCCAGCAGACATGAGGCTAAATGGGTTCTGATTTGTCCAAACCTGGCCTTTGGCCTTATTCGTCTGAATCAGGAACTCTGACAGGCTGGTGAGACGTTTAACCCTACCCATCTACAAAAATAACACTAATTATGCTCATTTCCACCATCACCAGTGACACAGGTAAACACCAGGTAAACTGATGCATTGCCCACATCAGTATCACAATATTGATGTGGGTAAAGGTGATATAATTCTTTAGCAGCAATGGTTTTACGTAGCTGTTCCCTGTATGATTTTATCCGTCTCCAACATCTCTGTGGAAGGAGTGGGATGGATGTCTGGATTTTATTCAGACTTTTCCAGGACCTGCATTATTTTAATTTAAGTAAACACATGAGGACGTGATGGTCAGAAGCAACTGGAGGTAAAAAGAGTTCACTTCATATTCCCAGCATTATATTTTTCCTTTATTTTGTTGGACAAATAAGAGATTTGAACCTTTTTTCCTAGTCTTTATGTATTTGAGGATCTGTTTGCCTAATACAATGACTAAAAATAGCATAGGCTTAAAAGAGTGGCTGCTAACTATTTTTATGTCACTCTTTTTTTGTGTGTTGGGTTAAAGTTAAACATTTTCACATGAAATCCCGAGCAGCCAGTTAACTGAGCCTCAAATCCCATCAATTATCCATCTCATGTCAAGCTCAAAGCAGCTGTGAAGCATTTCATACAAGTTAATTTAACCTGTAATTCTGAATTTAAATAACTAAAGCCTGAATGCACGTCCGATACTGTGGCGTAAACACTGCTCATACTTGAGTCTTCCACCTGCCGGAGGTTTCTCGCTGCTAACACGCAGGAAGAAATTACATGTCAGCCACGGTGTCAAAATGATTAATTTGCCTCTGCATCGTGGCATAGTAATCCTCCCCGCAATGGCGCGATCAATCACACAACGCCCGGCGGGTTGCTGTAGCGCAGCCCTCTCGAAGGCTGAGAAGAGATGGGTTCCACCCATAATACAGTCACAACAACAGCTTGATAGAGTCTGGCTGCCTGGCAGGAGCGGGGGGGTAGAGATGGAGGGGGCTGCAGAATGAGAGGGGCATTATTTTTATGTTTAGCTGCTCTGTTTTGCCGGCGCCGTGATGGAAGTAGCTGGAATAACACATGAATTTAGATGGCAGAAAATACCGAGATGAGAAATGAGCAGGCTGAGAAGGAAACCGGGGACACTGTGGAAGTCATTCACGCTGGAAATCAGGGAGGGTGTGAGAACTGCAGAGACCGGGAACATGGAGGAAACAAGGGACGGTGGGGACAGTGGGGACACCTGGTATGAAACGAGGGATCCTGTGGAAACCTAGAGCTGACCTAGAAACCTAGAGTGATCCCGCTTAGTGATCCCATGTTAGGTCTGTGGGGTCCGAAAAGTAGTTCCTAGGTGTTTAATTTTCTCTGAGTAGGTACACTGACAACCACATTCACTGTGGATACCAGGGACACAGTGGAAAGGTATGGACGTTGTGGAAACTGGAGATGCTGTTGAGACAAGGGAGAACTCTTGAAACTGTGAAGATTGTGGAAACTTGTACACACCGAAAGACAGGTGTGGTGTGGAAAGTAGGCGCTCCATGAACACCAGGGACACTGTGGAAAGTAGGAAATCTATGAAAAATAGGGACTCAAGAAGCACTTTTGGTAATCACAGACACATTTGTGAACAAGGTACACCGTGTAAACCAGGAACGCTGTGGAAACTACGGACACTTTGGAAATCAGGGATGCTGTGGACACGATTTTCCACAGGAGTCATTGTATCTTTGGCTTTCACAAAGACACGTTCAAACCTATGGTGATGTGAAGGGTAGGGACACTGAACAGTACTATAGAAACTGGGAAAGCTGTGGAAATAAGGGACATTGTGGACACCAGGGCTGCCGAGCTCCAAAGTAAATTTCAGGGTTTTCAAGTGTCTGTCCTGATTTGACCCAAGGGACAGTTTGGAAAACAGGTACATTTCAGAAACTGGGAAATGAGAGACACTGTGGAAAGTATAGATTCTGTGGACACCAGGGACTGTGTAAAAATTAGAAACACTGTGGAAACTATGGATGCCATGGAAACCAAGGACCCCATGAAAACCTGGGATTGTGAATGTCCCAACAAAGGGGGAGTTATTTCTGAAGAAACTGTGGTCTTCTTGGTATAAAATCAGTGCTACCTTCTCAAAGTGGACCTTTTCATAGGTGGCTACTAAGACTGAGAAACGTACCATGTTGTAGACCTGGACGTCTCTGGATAAGCTGTCCACCCCCAACACACCTGGGTGACCAGGAAGACACGACAACAAGCTGATAAAACCGAGTCAGAATATGTGTCTGTGTGTTGTTATGACATATAACACACAACAAACCTCATATAATACCAACATGGACTATCCCACCCCAAGGCAAAAGCTCAGCTTTATTGCTGATAAATTACATATTGATCTGACGGTGTTGATGGGCGGAGCAGGGAACAGACGGAGCCTGCGAACTGACTATTGAATTTTCTCTGCAAAAGAGATGATCGAATTCCTGCCGTTCTTCTCCACTTATGCACGCCGCCCCTCCACATCTTTCAGCCTACGGCAGCTTTACTGGAAAAGATTTAGCGCTCATATTGTTTCTAACGTGATTTCATTTGTAGAGATTCGAGGACAACGTTGGTTTTCTTCAACCATCTCATCAAGAACATACACTAGCTTTTTTTTTTTAAAAAAAAACAACTGTAATTTTAGTACACATAAAACAGGATAATACAACTTTCTGAAATCCAGAAACTCAAGAATTCATCTATAACAGGACCACTAGCTGACTACTTTTTTCCCCATCAGTCTTGACCATCTACCATCTCGATGCTGAACTCCCTCACTCTACTTGTGTTGGATTTTCATTTATTTCTTTTTAATTTTCTGCTGCTTTAAATGCTGTTCTGCTTGTGGGATATCACTAACCAAGCAGCTCATTTAGGTTTCCAAAAAGACAAAAACTGCCTGGAATAGGTCCAGAAATACAGGTGAGATAAGGAGAAGATGTTGAAGGTGAAGAGTCGGATCAAGAAGAGGGAAGATTGGAGTCACCAAGCAAGCTGTGGCCACAGAGAGGTGTGTCTGACGATGTGGGCAGAGGGACTTCACTAACAGATGGCTTAAAGCTGGACACGTGACTGTGAAGGAGCATCTCTGCATCCCGGATATTGAACCAGTAATGTTTGTCAAGGCGGTTCAGCTGTGCATATGACCTCACCCTCAAACTCTGGTAAAGTCAAATAAATCATGAAACTAAACCGAGATCCATTTCAGGAATACTAGTTTAAGTTCTAGTTGAGTGGAGTACAGAGAAAATGACACTAGAAAAGGGTAGAACTAGATCTTTACATCAGCAACAACTTTACTGACGTGGAATTCAAATATATACACTTTAACATGGAGTTGGGCCCAAACCATGATCCCTCCATCACCAAACCTCATAGTTGGGACTATCCAGTCAATGTTTTTCTGGCCTCCACCAAATCCAGATTTGTCCATCTGACTGCCAAACAGAGAAGTGTGATTTGTTACTCCTTGAAACACGTCCAGAACTTCATAGTCCAGTCTGGTGGGGTTTATACTCGTCCAGCTGCAGCTTGGCACTGGGCCAGGTGATTTGAGGCGTACGCACACCTACATGGCTTTGTGAAGCTCCTGCCTCGGTTTTGTGCTTACTTTAATACCAGCAGGAGCTCAGAACTTCTCAGAACTTCTCAGAACTTCTCAGTGATGCACCATGTTCCTCAGTATAAACCACCCTGAGTGGATGTTGTTCCTAAAACATGTCAGCTTTCCAATAATATCCCATTTGATCATGGAATATCTAACAGAAGAAAAACTTCCCAAACCACCTTCCTGCAAATGTGGATCCAAACATAGACCCACACTTCAACCCATTTTGTATCACAGATGTTCACAGCTGAAGACTGAAGGGTCAAGTGTTTGATTTTATACACCTTATAAACCTGATTTTAATGACTAAAGAAGAAGAAGAAGAATGAAGGAGGAGGAGTAGAAGAAGAAGTAGAAGGAGAAGGAGGAGAAGAAGAAATTGTATTTTTGCAAGAGCAGATGTGGTACAGCACGACAAAAACAAAAAAATATATATTTAAGATGAACAAGAAAACAAGAATCCAAAATAAATAGATAAAAGTATCAAAAAGTATCAATTTTTATCAAGTATTTGAGTGTTTGAATATGATTATGTGGCTATGAATATATAACAAAAAAAAAAAAATCACTCACATGTTGCAACAGTAAAGAACAGGTGTGGCCAGGTGTGTTTTTTTTTGTCCATATACTGTACTTCTGATTGTTTACTGCTCTGGTAAACCACACATTTTTGATAGAAAATATGTCGTTTTTCTTCACTTTTTAAACAGAATTTGATCTACATAAACACATCCTAACAATCGCACCAGTGGAACAAAAAAAGTGGGATGATAAAGTGACTCCTTCACACAGGGAGAAGCTGGGTTTTTAAGGTTACCACTGTGTGTGTGTGTGTGTGTGTGTGTGTGTGTGTGTGTGTGTGTGTGTGTGTGTGTGTGTGTGTGTGTGTGTGTGTGTGCTCTAACACGCTGTGTGTATAATTACAGCACACCTCAGTGAAGTGTACTGAAGACATCATGCTGCCCGTCGTATTCACAAGCATAATATTTAATAAAAACCCACCTGTAGTGCTTTGTGCTGAACGTGTGTGTGTTTGTGTGTGTGTTTGTGTACACGTGTGCGTGGGGGTGCTGGTCAGCGGCCAAAAGCACCATCGCAGCTCCTCCACCATGCAGAGCCGAGCCTTCGAGCCGAGCCGAGTCATCAACTGTCACCCTGGACACTCGGAGGCGTCGAGTCACTCACCCGACTTCAAACGCCGTCAGGACAAAGATGTCGACCCAAACATGGCCGCCCTCACGGCCCACGAATGCATGTTTGTAAGAATCAAAGCTGCACCTTGTGACGGGGATGAGATGACTCCACATAAAAGGTAATCATCTTTTTACGGATCGCTTTAATAAATCTCCAAGTTTATAAAATATGAAGGCCGAATATAAAACACCATGAAGGTAAAGATGATATGCAGCGATATTAAACACTCGAGACACTCAAGTTTATTAACTGGATTAATGAAGAAGATCCAGGTGTGGGTCATTACTCTTAATTCACTTTTTCTTTCTTTCAGAACCGAAATAATTAAAATAAGGAGGTGGAGAAAGAGATGAAGTGAGAGGGAACAGTAAAGCAGCTGTTCCTTGTGATTTATTTTAAATTTAGACTGCTTTCTTGAGCTGTGATTTGTTTTCATTTGAACGTTTTAGCATCTCTATATTTTATATTGTATAAAAGTGTTACAAAAAAGGAATTTTAAAATCACATTGCTGCCAAAATAAAAAAGACGCCGTATTTAAGCCCAACCTGGACTACTTTTGGGGGATGTATGTCTCATTTAGACTTTTACAAACATTATGTAACGTTGCTCCGAAGTCGTGGAACAAATTCGGTTCTGGTATGTGCCAGATGTGGCCCATGTCTGGTGGATATGCAGCTGGATGTTTGGCTGTCCGAGCTGTCAGTCAAGGCCAGATGTGGGCCAAAGACCAGATGTGGGCCAACGGTGGCGTTACACTCCGAATGGTCAAAAACAAGTGACAGCCATTAAACCAAGTTTAACAGAGTAAAACAAAAAAAAAATGTTCATGTGGGGCTTTATTTTTCCATATCAGGATCGAAGCACCTGTGTTCTTCATAATTTCCATTTCAGAATCGTGTGTTTTTGAAAGCAGTTTTACTCGACGTCCTCACAGATATCCAACACTGATTTATGGCTTTATTTCTGGAGATTCTGAATCTTTTTATGACATTATTTACTGCAGATGAGATATGTAAAACCTCTAATTTCATGCGTCAGGTTATTTTCTCTTTGCCCATCAATATCTCAGTTTCAACCTTTGATATATTTCTGCGTTCTGTTAGAAAAGGACATATACCCTTGAGATGTACAAATCACAACATTCTACCTTTATTTACAGTTCATACAGCATCCTGAATCTTTTGTATGAAGTGAGGATTGGTGATGTTTTTATCTTCTTTTTCTTTGAGAAATTCAAGTGGTACTTGTGCAAGAAAAAAAGGCTTTTTTAAAGGGGTGAGACAGACAGACAGATAGAAAGAACATCATTATCAGTGTGTATTTCTGAGTACTCAGAGAAAGAAAAAAAAGTCTTTTAGTGTATTTATCACAGCTGTGTACAACATCACAACAAGAGGACGAAGCCTGGACCAGCTGGGAGGATCTGCCTCAGGAAGATCAGAGTAGAAAAGAGGCCGTAGTTAGTGATGCTTATTACAAAAACAGGAATCCCACCATTACAGTCAAAATAACTCAAAATGTGGATAAACGGAGAAAATGTGGCAGGACTGGACGCAGCGGAGGGAGTTTAGAGGAGGAAACATCTGATCTGAGCAGTGGAAAAATCACAGAGGACAAGAGTCAGGCAACAGAAATCCAAACCAAGTGGAAAAATGTATCTCCAAACACTCGCTTTCAAGAGCAAAAAAGATTTTACAATCTGTCACCTTTAAAAAGGGGATGTTTGCTATATCGTTATAGTTTCACTGAATCCAGGCAGATGTTTGTTTGGTGTTAGACGAAGAAACCAGGACTATGTTCATTCAACACTTCGTCCAGGGTGTGGAAAGACTCCTGAAAGGAGACGGCGGTCTACGAGCGCTCCAGAAACCTCCCAAACCGTCTCCCTCCTGTTTCTACGAGGCTTCAAGGTGGTTTCGTCTTCTCTCAAACTGGCAAATATCAACTTCGCACTCAAAGGCAGCTGCAATCTTTATTTCCAACAGTGGAACATTTTTTAAATAAAATATAAAATAAAATAATTTGGTTCAGAAAATTATTGTATTAAATAAAAGTGGAACAGTTTTATTGACAATTTAATGCCTGAGCAACCATGCCTGCAGGTTATGTGCCATTTTTATGTTATATTTTATTATCATTATTTAGTTTATCATCCACAAATTTAATTTTTCTTGTGGGGACGTTATGTGTTGTGTGTTAGAGTTTATTAAAATCAACCAAACTTGTTTATTTTCAATAAAAACATATAAACCAAAACAACAAAGACTCATGAAAACGAGTTTACTCCGGAGTAAAAATATTAACTTCACAAGACCATTAAAAACCTGAAAAAACTGAAGAAAAAAACAGTTTTTGTGCAGAAATATTTAAGAGCAGTCGTTCCAGGAAGGATGACGGTGGATCTTCTATGTGAGGACGACCCTGAGGCCAAAACAACAACAACAACAACAAGAAGTGATAAACAGTTTTGTTCGGTTTAATGTTTCACGTAGTCCCAAAGCTCATTTTTATGCAAAAATTCAGTTTCTCTCCTGCATGAACTTTTTAAGGATCTTTTATTTTGTTCTCACAAGACAACAGAGTTTCACCTAAAAGGTCAAATTTTACTTCTTCCATCACTGTTTTGTTTAGACTAATGATCAAATAACAAACTCTGTTATTTGTTTTATGTTTTACTGCTCCTCATTTAGTTTAAGCAATAAATCCTGCGAATCAGAGTTTTCCAGATCTACTTTTTTATGGATTCTGAAACTCATTTTGGCGTCGTGGTGCAGAAAACAGAAACATTAACGGCATCTGGCTCCTGCTTTTTCAGAGTGAGCCGTTTACTTTGATGGCGACAGATGGATGTAAAACAAGAAAAAAAAAAAGCCCACAGAAACAGAAAACTGTGGGGAGGGTTTAGCTCCCACCTGCTCCAGGTTTCGGGAAGCCAAATTGCCGCCATGTAAACAAAGGTAGTTTCATACGTGACGTCGTTAGGAGAGCAGCAGAGGAGAACCGCTCCCTTCATTTTGGTCATTTTAGACTGCAGCTGCCACAGAAAAATCACCAGATGGAGACAAAAATAAAATAAAAGACAGTTGAAAATGGTGCCGAGTCCAAGCTGGAAGAAGTTTTTTATTTTTTCATTTTTTCATTTCTAATACAGATGATTGGCGAGTAGAAACACTGATGTGATAAAAGACGAGCTAATGTTTCCGAGCTTAAATCTGTTTCTCAGATGGAAGAAGAGTGCAGTCTTTCATGGCAGGAGTCAAATCCCTTTGAGCTGCTCTTCCATGTAATTCCCAAAGATTTTCACATTATGGCCGTGTGCAAATCTCATTCTCCTTCTCTGAATGTTCTGCCGCCGTCTAATTCTCGCTTTGTGTCACCCAAAAAGGCAAATCCAGCACCGTGAAATGATAGCAATAACAACATTTTACAGCGCAGCAGATGTCGCCGTGTTTCTGGGATGCTTTCTCATTTGGCAGCTCTGGACGCAGAAACTGCAGCGTCATTCTGTCCATCATCGGCTGTCTGGGAAACCGGCGAGCAGCCGCGCTGCACGGGTCCAGTCCTCCACGATGTGATGAGTCTTCTTACAAAACTCCTGCTGACATCCAAGTTTAAACCAACCCGGCTGGCCCTCCGGCCCTCGGGCTCTCAGTCCCCTCTGCTCAGACTGAACCGTTGAAACGTGAGGTTTTTTTATTTCAGGTGTGAGGGGAAGGAAACCCTGACGGGTACGACTTCCAACCCCACACCAGTTTCTGTCTAAAAACGTAAAGAAGAGCAGAAAGAAAAGAAGACGAGAATTTTTTCAAAATAGAGCAAGTGTTTAAAATACAGAAATGTACCGCCTAGAGAGAAGAATTAGTTTTAATTTGATGGCAGCAACATGAGCGAGGCGCTAACTAGCCTCACCTGTGCTTTTAACAACTGTCTATTCACATCTGGGAACTGAGGAGACCAGTTACCAGACCGGATTCAGTCCCAAGTCTATTTCATCATATCTTTTTATCCTTTAGTGCTCAGACTCGGTTACTATGAGCAATGCTTGCAGTGAGTGGTTTTGCATTGTCTTGCTGAATGGTGCACGGCCTTCCCTGAAAAGGTGCATGCGTGGGAGCTGCTCTGAAACAAGTCTAAACCTTTCAGGAATGATGTTTTTCCCCTTCCAGATGTTTAAGCTGCCTCTTCCATGGACACCCCTGCCTAGGTGGCACGCTGGAGGGTTCCTCTGCTCCTTACTCTGGAGGAACGTGGTGCTCATGGGTTCCTCAAAAAAATATCAATTAATCTGTTTCCACTTTGTGTGTTTCAAACGATCTTTGGACCAGAGATGTTTCTGGATTATGTTCCCGTATGGGTGGTAGAGCTTTAACCTGAATGTGTGGCCAAGTCCAAGTCCAAAGAAAAGTTCTGCTCAGCCTGTTAGCGCGATGCTGCCCGAGGACCCAGAGATTTATTTTCATCCTTGTCACACAGAAAAATGTCTGTGCATCAACTTCTTATATTGAAAGCCTTAAAGGTTCACCAGTGTGAGGAAAATCTTTTTTAAAGTTGTGAAACGATTTCAGGGTGATAAAATTCCAGTCTGTCTTTACTTCTGACCTCTGAGATGTCTCCTTTACACCCAGTCAGTCACGATGTTTGTTTCGCACCACTTTTCCAGCTTTGTGTTGCCCATATCCCCATTTACAAGACTTGTTCTTCCCAGTTCAGTAAGAGAGCGTGATAAAATGTCTCACTTTCAATATTTGGTACATTTTCTGTGGGGTTTTTGTGTTTAAATATGATAAGTTGGGAGATAGATGGTTTTCATCCCTCCATCCATGATCTTTACCTCCATCATCATGTTCTTGTTCTCAGGAGTCCTGCAGCGAAGCTCGGCCGAACGAGAGGTGGACCAAGGACAGCTGATTTTCTTCAAATATTAAATAAATTAATAAATGAAGTCTAGCCGTCTAGTGTTGCACCCCAACAACAAAAACAAGCCGTTTCTCCTCCACGCCGAGCTCGGCCCGTCTCTCCACTCTGAACAGGGTCGTTGTGGTGTTTGCCGCGTCATGTCTCGGCTTTGATTTCACGACTGGCTGCTTCCTCCAACCTGAACATCTCAGCGAAGCTGCGAAGGGATTATGGTTACGCCTCCAGAATCCAGAGCAGTCCGCCAGGCCAGGTCTGTGCTTTCAGGACTCCTCTACTGATCCGCTCAGATATACGACTGCTCTTAAAACACTGCTGCTCAGCATTGCTTTTCTTTCTATCATTCAGTCACATGCTTTTTTTAAAAAATAAATCTCTTTTAGAGAGCCTTCAGCTGCTCTCCGCTGGTTTTTACAACATAGAAATATCCCCTCTATGACATTTCTCAGGGTTTGGGGGGGTTGACAACCAGAGACAAACACACTTGAACCAGCGAGGTTTTTGTGTAATTTACTGTAAAAGTATATTAATAAAGGAGGAGAGAGATTTGATTTGTCCTTTTAATCACTTCTTCCCATTTTCTCCTTTTCTTGAGCCTCGGCTTGCTTCATTTTGTTTCTTCCCTGAAAATAAATCCCCAGACTTGTGTCATTAAAGCAGCAGTTTCATTTCTCTGTTTTTAAAAGCGTCTTTATATGTGTTTGCATGAAGGATAGAAGCAAAATTCAACTGAAAACAAAAGACGTTATTTGTCCCTGAAGCGAAATGATGATGCTGTCGTATAAACTGAGAACTAATCTTGGTTTTGCAGGACTTGATTTTTATCAGTTTTATTTGTAGGTGTTGACGCTGGATTTTATGTTGGATTTGGATAACATTTATGATGTGTGTAATTTTTGGAATATTCTCCACCACAACACGTCCCACTTCCCACTAGCATGAAGATTTAATGACAAACAAAAACACTGCCAACGTTGACTGCCGCCACACAACAAAACCCACTCAGAGCTGCCAGGAAAGAGAAACTGGGTGGTTCAAACTTTTCTGTTTTGGCCACAGCGTGATGGTTTGGAGTCTGAGAACAAGGATTCCCTCGTGACTGTGAAACCTCGGCTCTCTGAATCATCCACGCGCCTCACAGAGTGGGCAAACGTCCCGGTCCGTCCACCTGTACCACCACCAGTCACAAACCACCCGAAGCTTCCACCCACTCTCAAGGAAAAATAAGTTCACTATGTTTACCTGGACAAGAGTAAACTGTTTATTGACATTATTCTGTACAAAGACAAATAAGTTAAGTCCATCTTCATGTTTCACACGTGGAAAAACAAAGTTAGTGAGCCACTCATCATTCCTCCACATCCAGTCTTCCTCAAGCTGCTGTGTCTCCTTGTTTTTTTCCTCCTGATTTTGTAAAAGGATCAGTTACACATCCTTGTGGGTCTAAACATATTTATTTTGGACTCTGAGACATCCTCAAACATTTCAAAGCCGCCGTAAGTCAAAGTCATTCGGCAGCCACAAAAACTCCAATAATGTAGCTGTGGGTGGAAAACCTCCCAAAGTCTTGATGCAGTTATTGTTTACTTTGAATAAGAAAGAGCCATGTAAAACAGGAATCAGGTCGTATTCAGAGTAGTTCCTTAATGTGGTCGTTATCAGAATATTGTCGTCCATAAAAATGGACATTTTGTTTTGCAAATTGTCTCTTTTTTAAACATGATTTAGTGAAAACACAACAAGGATAAAGTATTATGATAAAGGGTGCCCTCCCCTCCACCCAGCCATGTAAATACAGCCTCCCACCCCAGCCGTGTCTGGGGGGGGGGTGGAGTCGACCTCTCACCTCTGCCCACCTCTGTCCACCTCTGTCTTACGAGTGTCCCTCTTTTAAAATGTGTCCAACAGCTTTGTGTTTCCCTCTTTGAGCTACAGATGATGCAGGATAGTTCTTCTAGTCCGTGGTATCGTGGTGTAACACTTCGATTGGGGGTTTTGTGGGTCTGGAAATCTGACAGGATTATGGTCAGCTTGAGTTCTTCTTTTAGTGTCACTAATAAACGCCGGTCAGGAAAGAAAATGGTTTTTTTTTCCATCATCTGTCTCCTTTAATGATGGAGGAACATCAAAATGTAATTTCTTACATTGAGTCATTTATTTGGAGCATACTGCCATAAAAAATTGAATAATGAAGCTTTAAATATGTATTAAAGAACACGTATTTACATGTTTGGATGTTTACGGTGAATCATTCTGAAACAATCATCTACAAGACGTCCACGTAAACACGCGATGCACATGGGCGGAGAAGGCGTGACGGATATGAAAACATGGTCATTTTACGGTAAAACAGGGGGAAAACGCTTCATCCAGTGTGGACATGGCTCAGGGGCTCCTGGGTGACGGCTTTTAACGAACCCGCATCATCAGCATGGCGGCGTGGGCGGCTCCACATCGGAAACCAAGCGCGGTTACGTCTGTCTTGAAAATAAATCACTTGCACCAAATGACGAGGGCCTTTTGGTGTTTTTAGGTCAAGAGAAAAGCTGTTTCTGTCTTCTCCACGCACGGAAGAACAGAGTGCATTTCTCTGTAAACAGGCCTCATCTTTCTCTGAGCAACATATGGCTATTAGTCAAACCTTCCTCTGCTCCAGCCCAACAAACAGCAGGAATTACATAACAGCTTTACTCACTGCCTCTCAGTGTTTTAGTTCAGTCTGAAAGATGAACACGGCAGTCTGTGAGTGCTTTCCTTTTTTTTTTTTCAAAGGGAGATGTAAGATGTTGGTAAACTTTGACGTGTCTCAGTATTTGCTGGAGAAGGCTGCTTTTAACCCACCGAGTGGATTTAATCATTTATTTGACCGGAGAGCTCGGCTGTCCTCCGTCAGGTTTGACTCGGTGATAATAGTTATTAGATTTGACTGCGTTAAAGGCTCCACCTCGGTGAGCGACGGTCTGACGGGAGACTTTTGAGGAGTCTGTTTTATCGCTTTAACACACCAGAGTCGCACCAGGGTGCATCACATGACTTTAAAGCCGACGCTGAACAACATCTGTCCACCTGAACGAGACAAACAGCAGGTTCCTTTATGTGACACTTAAAATCACCAAGAAACCCGAAACAAAAAAAAAATGCTTGTAGACCAAACCTCCAACGATGATTCAGCAACACTTTTCCACACTTTTTTTTTTCTTCTTCACATAATTTACCACCATAAAGCTTTACAGAGAACTTTTCTAGTAACTGAACACAAACTCGCGAGTCTGTTTGGGTGGATTTGTTCAAGTTCGAGTTCACCTCAAAGTTTCATCAACGTTTGGTGATCTGAGAGATCAAACTCAGGATGATTAAAGTTTGAATCTTTTTTTTTTCCTGAAGTGGATGTTACTGTTCAGTCTTTGTATTTCAGGTTTTCAGACTCCACATAGTACAAGAAAAAGTAAAAAAAGGAATGATTCATCATAAAATATGTGTGAAAAGAACATTGTCAGGGCTCTAAACTAAGACCTTATATTTCTATCACTGCGAGCATTTTAGTCCTATTTGAAACAGTTTAAAGGGCAAAACTACTAAATTTTGATTGACAGACGACTCCGCTGGACATAGTTCTCCATCTTAGCCATAAAACTAACAAAAGTAACAGACTATGATTTGAATTTAAACATTTCTTTTCTAACAGTTCTGTGTCCCATGAACTTCTTGAATCGTATTTTTCTTTTGTCTTGAAGAAGGATTGAATCATTTCTGCCCCTAAAGACTCGCTGGTTCCTGCTCACCAGAAGTTCTGGGGAAAGGTGAAACCATCTCATGATCGCTTCGGTCCTGACTTTGTTTCAGGTTGTTTCTTTGTTCGATTAAAGTATCACATCTGAGAAAGAGAGCCACCAAATCCTCGTCCAAGTTACCCGAGCCCCCGACGGGCGTCGATGACATCACACACCCCTAGACACCGTGTTCAACTTATCCAATATTCAGGGGATGAAGACTACGACCAACACAACTCTGTTTTCACTTTAAAGTGCAAGACTTTTTTCATCCCCTCTGATCTGGAGAAACAGACCTTCAAATGCATTTTTAATCTGCTGCACATGTTAGAGTTCAGTTTGTAAACAGAACTGTTGTGATGTCACGTGGATGAAGAAGCATGAGGACATTTGACAACCAAGCAATCAGAAACCATTCTTATAAAAGTGTTTTTTTAGACACATATAAATCAATTCCTGCAATAATAATCAGAGCTCTATCTTTATTTGTTATTTCTGAAACACTGGATGAAGAAAAATGCTCGGTCACTTTCCAAAACACCAGAGGACCTTAAACATCCAGAGTGTTATGATGGAGAAGAGATTGTGTCAGGAGACGAGGATGGCAGGAGTACAAAATCAAAAATCCTTTAATGAAACAAAAGAACAACACAAACTGGGATCCAACAAAAGAACTCAAAATACTTTTACAGCCAAAACTAAATCCAGGGAGACAGACAGTCTGGACCAGCAGGGAGGACGGGAAAGACAAGGCAAGATATAACAACAGGACTAAGGAGACACAGGTGCAAACAATCAGGAGAGGCTGGAGCAAGGGAAGTCTAACCACAACTAAACACAGGGACACAGACTTTCAAAATAAAACAGGACCCAACCAAAAACCAAACCCTTGACACAGAGAACCAAAACCACTGTCCATACACTTCCCATCAAGGTTCTTTTATTCTTTTTCTCTGTTTCTCTCCTTCCATCTCTTGTATAACCAGCTGACTAGTTGTTTCTAAACTTCTTCTCTGATCGAGACCTCGTGGTCCTCTCTCAGAAGGGCTTTTATTTTGGTGCTTCTATGTTTAAATGTGAGGAGGAAACATCTGACAACATGGTGGATCAAATCTACCAAACACGAGTCGGAGCTTAACGACACATTTTCAACATAATTCTTCTCTTCAAAGTGGTGGTTTAACTGCGTTTATGTAAAAAAGTGTTTTTAATCTGTGTGTCTGGGTGTTTAAACAGGAGGTTTCCAGGGTGGGAGGGGCCAGGCACGTTTTACCTGCACAGGGGTGTTTAATGAAGCAGTTAGGACCCAGCAGGTGTTGTAAATGTCTGTGACTGTGGGGAGCCAAGTGGGGACTATTTCTCCTGCTGTTTCTGCACCTCCAGCAGGTCAGAACATCCCTCTACTCTAGCTGAGTTTTTTTTCTTCCCCCATCACAGTTCTGCTAAAAGGGAATTTCTATTTGAAGCACCTTGATGTGATTTTTTGGGTCATTTTGGGTTATACATTCACACGTATGTGGCATGTATCTTTGAACTGAACTGAATTGATGTTTCTGATGGGAACTGGACTCGACGAAGGCGTTCCGGGTTGTTCTGTGTCATAAATCACGCGACTTCTCGGTTTAGGATGTTTCAAGGGTTAAGGTTGTGAGCACAACTGCCAGTTTCCTCCATCATCAACCTCTCAGAGGTTCTCCTCAGGCGTCTTCTGTGCAGCACCGTCCACGACTTACAACCATCGGGAGACTCGGGAGTGGGTTTTTGTGAGAAGGTGTGGGAGAGGAACAGACGACGAGATGAATCAGCCCGTGGCATATTTGTGAACAATTTGAACTGATAAATGCAGGGAAGCAGAGAGAGCGTTTGTAAATGTGTGTGTTGGTGTGTGTTTTGGGAAATCCATCATCATCATCATCATCATCAGACTTGTAGCGATGCGAGCGTCAGACTCGACCAATCACGCCCAGCTGCACCATGAAAGCACTCACAACAATTAAGACACACAAGCGTGCACGTTCACTGGCACTGTGCACCACAATCTTTGAAAATATGCACACGTGCATGCAAATCCACTCGGTTTCCCTCACCCACGGTGTGTGTGCACAGCAGCGACATCGTTCACGTCAGAGTGACTCAGAGCAGTGTAGCACTTTAACCAAAATGATCCCACATTCGTATGCACACACAGTCATTATCTATCTGTTTGTTTGTTTGTTTTCTCTGGGAAACCACATTTACCTCAGTTTTCATTTCATCTGATTTCCCTCAGCAACACTGAAGTCTAGACGTATTTGGGAGAATTAATCATTTTGAGCTTAACAACATCAAAGGGCCTGCAGGACCACAGAAAACTACTAAGATGATTGTATAATCTATTGCACGATAAAAAGAATAAAAGCACTTTAAACGGAAGTCAAGAATACTCCAGACAGGCGTGTTATTGTCAAACTCCAGAATGAATGAATGAACCCAGCTTCATGTTCTCTTACAGATGGTACCAAAACACTGGAAAGAGGATTTACTGAGAACAAGAAAATGCAGGATTTGACCTTAATGAGAAATACATTTAGGTGCATTTCAGACGACAGTTTGTTGTCAAACCAGAGTCCAAAATACCTGTAGCTTGTAAAAAAAAAAAAAGAAAAAAAAATCAATCACACACCTATCCAGGGATGAAGTTTTAATGCCACACTCAACCCGTGGCAAACTTCTGTTAAAACCCACACACTTAGGTTTATTAGTATTTAAAACTAAGTGGAGACTGAAAATAAAACACACTGAATACTGTTGAAACTGAGCCCAAAATCAGGGAGGAGCTTGAGCTGTAAGTAATGGTGTCATCAGCATATAGACGAATATGATTCACTGACGGCAAGTCTAATGTTATTAAATGTTAATACAGAATTGCCCGGGACCCACAATGCTGCCTTGTGGGACACCATGAAATAGAGGCAGATGTTTTCTAACAGTGCAAACATGTTGTTATAAATAGTACAGTTGCATCATTATCCTGTTGGAGGACCTGCAGCAGAGACCAAGCTTTCTGGGTACCACATTTGTCTCTAGACGGTCTTTCTAGTCTTGAGATTTCCCAGGAGAAATTGTTTTGAAGAAGAGTAAATTAAAACTTTTGCTTAGCTTGTCAGGAACTTAGCTTATCTTGCAGAGGAATGATTTGAGTGCCATGTTCTGTCCAATTTTCAAAATAAAAGTCCAAGTCTTTAGCTGACCACTATTCATTGCAGCCTCTTACAGTATTTACATCCAGATTATCTCTTTTTTCTGTTCTTTTTTTGTGTTAAGTCCTCCCTGAAACGCTTTCAACAAGGAGAGACTGATTTGATTGGCTAATGAAGAAGTTGGGGTGGAGTTAATGAGCTCCAACTGGTGGTAGCTAGAAGTACCCGCAATGCAAACTTAAATTTAATAGGGATGCATCTAGATTTCTAAGCTCCCACAAATCTTGAAACCTGCAGGAAGTTTAGAAGATATTCTGAAGGACCAGGGAAAGTCTGGAGATTAAACGTTCAT
>JAOWBL010044032.1:2500-25820 GCA_028564865.1 Zenarchopterus dispar | reverse complement strand
ATATATATATATATATATATATATATATATATACATACACATACACACACACACATACATACAGGCAGACAGATCAGCAGGAGAGTAAGTTCAGAGAGGCCTTGGGATGTAAAAGCCTTCAAGACGAGCTCTATTGCTGAAAAAGTGAATATTAGAATAATTGTAGTCATGCAGGTTTTGCTATCTTACTAGTTTTGAACATAAAGTTGTGGGAGATTTTGGATTACATTCTGATTTTTCAGTTTTGAATTAGTGAAACCTGTGTGAGGTTCAAAGTCTCACACCAGCATGGATTAAACAGTATCCCACATCTTAGGTGATGTGTAACTCAGAGAGAATAAGATCTAACAGAAAATATCACAGAAATACTACCTTTAAGTGTTTGATGGCTTGTTCTGTGACCAGCTCTTCCTTCTTGTTCCACTCCACTGAGCTCATCACACTGGGCCAAATCAGACCAATCATTGTTTGCTCGGAGATGTTATTTTTCTTGATTTCCTCTTGGATGTAGGCAACAATCTGTAACACACGTTACTGACAATGTGACAATCCAAGGCCTACACATGCAATAAATTACTGCTTTTACACTCATACAAACAGACATGGTCTGTAAATCCACATCAGGTTTGGAGGTGAAAGGAGATCAGACTAATGGAAAAAAGAAAAGTCGAAGAACTGAACTTGTTTTTCAAAAGGTTCAGCCCAAGAAGAAATACAGCACCTTCCTCTCCAGCAATGCACACTTCCCACAGCTTCTCTGTCACATCTCGAGTCTCATCTTACACCTCACTTGTGCCCGCACAATGACATTAAAAGACCATCTATTTCTATTTTCTCTTTTAAAAAAAACAAAACAACAAAAAAAAACCCCAAAACAAATTAGAAGATGACCAAAACCAATCAACAGTGGTTCGCAACAGGACAAAACAAAACACCAGATATAAATCCAGTTTCTTCCTGCTTTCATAGATATCGGTCAGAATTTGGAAATGCCAGTCATCAAAAAGATGTTCAGAGATACCAACTGTTGTTTTCAAGTACCTTTATAAAACCAGAAGGGAAAAAAATAAGACAGACCATCCTGTTAAGAGGTTCTAGGTCCAGATCACCACCACCAACTGGTTCAAATTGATCAAAAAAAAAAAAAGTAAAAGTTGTTTCCAAGTACAGATGGACATCTTGAGGGAGCTTAAGTCATTCAGTATTTGCTGCTAGATGTTGGAGTTTTCTTTTGGGGGAGTGGTAAGGAAACCAATGATTCAAAGAAACTGAACAAACTGATAAAGAAGGCTGGCTCTATGCAGGGGACGTCTCCAGAGCCTCTGAAACTGATTACGTAGAGAATGTTACGCAAGCTGCTAAACATTACAGACAACACCGCTTATCTTTTACACAATGCACTGATTAAATAACTGAGTTTGTTCAGTGACCTTCTTGCTTCATCAGCTCTGTTGCAATAAAGACTAGTACAGGAGGTAATTCCATCCCACAGCAGTGAATTCATGTTATGCTGTATTTGTTTGTTTTATTACAATATTTCTTTCTTAAAAGTAGGAGATTTTTCCCAAACAATTTATACCACAACACCATAATTTCCCTTTGGGGGTTAATAAAGTATTACCCAAGTTCATTTAAATGCTGCACATGTCTGAGGGATGAGAACCCTGGCAGGAGTCAGAGATGAGCAAGAGCAGATAATGCTGTTGAGGCTGAGTGGATTTCAGGGATTTTTCATTGATTCGCTACCTCCATTTGTCCACCACTTCTGTAGACATAAGCAGATGGAGGTCAAGAACAAAGCAGCCTTCAGTGCTTGTCAGTGGTATGCAACACCAAAAGAACCCAGTGAGCGTGAAAGCAGCAGAAAAGTTAAAAGAACTTACATCCTTGAGGGGTTCCCCATGAGACATCTGATCCTCAATCTCTTTCTGCAGCTCCTTATGAGCACCAATGGACTGTGGGTTTTTGGCGAAGTCTGAAAGCTCCTTTAGCCCGGCATCACTGAAGTACTTGGAAAAGTGCTCACAACTGTGCTTGTTGGCAGGAAACAGTTTCTGAAAGAGTCAAATATTGAGGGGGACTGGTCTCTGAGCAATTGGGAGTCTGTTGCTCATTAACTGCTTGACTATTGAATGCCACATTAGTTTACAGCTTTGAATTGATGAAGATCATTAATTTTATTTCTTCAAATAGCCATATTCAGAGTCCATGGACTATAGAGACGTACTGTGCTGACAAATAATAACTCACCTAAGCCCAATAAAGATTTTGCATTAAACATGGCATCCTCACCATAAGCCTGTTGTCCATGCCAACTTTCCGAAGGCTGGCGCCAAACTGAACCGATGTCCCTCTCGGAAAACCATGATTGAAAGAGTTTGACAGCAATGCATGCTGACACACCTGAACAAATGCATGATAATGTGAGTCAGCTGCTGCCAAAACAGCTCCCAGGGTAAAGTTAGGCTGCAGTAATACATTGGTAAACACAAATGCACAGCTTATAGCAGAACACCACCATAAAAACAGTTGGAGTTTCACATGGCAGAGATACATGTCAGAAAACAAAATAACTGTACAGGGAGGATGAGATACAAATGGGAAAGAGAAACAGCACCACAGTGCTGCCCGTGGTGGCACAATATTATTAATTGATTTGGCTGTAAACGGCAGTAGAAATTAGAGGGATAACTGAAAAAAATGTGTAAAATTCAGTAACATTGTGAGCAGCACCCACAATCTAGTCCTAAAATTGTTATTTTTCAACTGTTTCATGAATGTTGAGGGAAAAAAAACCATCTTCACACACAAATGATCCATTTAACTAGATACCTAATTTAACCAGGTTCTTATTGAAGAGACTGCTGAGAATGGATGCAGAGAGTCCCACTGGCCAGCAGAATTCCTGTTAGCATGGCCAGCTTGTTACGCTCAGACTCTGGGAAGCCTTTTAGAAACAAAAGCAACGGCCAAAAAGTAAACAAATCAACACGATTCTTTAGGCTGAACTGACTCAGACAGCATTTTCTTCTTCCCTTTAAATTTTATATTAGGATAAAAAGGCATATTATGGGTGCTTTGAGGGAAACAACAAAACAAAAAAACAAACAAAAAAACAACCTTTTTGAGCTCTTCCTCATATCCCTGCTCCAGGTGTTTATAATGCCTGATGAGCTTGTTGAAAACCTACAAACATAAAACATTTCTACTTGTTGGCAGCTTTCCTGTAACACAAGTGGCAACAGGCCCAGAATTAGCTGTTCTCACCTGTGCATGGGCCTGCATGGTGTCCATGTCCTCTTGTGCTTTGAAGACACAGCATTCTGTCCGGGTCACGTCTTCAGACAAAGTACCCCGAGTGCTTCAAAAAAAAAAAGAATCTCACTTTCAAATATCTTGCCAACACTTCTCAATTCATGTCCTCAAGTACATAAATCTTATGGAGTGGTCAAAAGATTCACTTATTTTTCACTGAAACATATTTCACATTAATTGCATTAATCAGGCTCCAATTTGCTTCGTCAGACTGGTATTTAGTCAAAATGTATGCCTACAACCATTGGGCAATATTGTCAGGTAATGCAGGCCTATCAAAAATGACACTGGCCTCACAATATACAAAAGAACTATCAGTGGAGCTTGCAGGATACACATCACAGCACACATCAAGGCTAAACACAGGGTGGTGCAGTCCTCCCGTGAGTCCATGTAAAATTGTTAATTAATTAGTGGCATTTTCTGAGAAGTTAATTAAAATTAACTGCATCCTTTCAGGTTTGGACCAACAATGTTCATGACATTGGATTGTCTCTATCGCTTTTAGCTGTATGTGTCAGATGGCTGGTTCAGCAATGAGGTACAAGGTGAAGGCTTTTTGGTTAGCTCCTTAATGAATCAATCATGAGAACTACCTCGTTGCTGTGCTCAATAAAACCCTGGTCATCAATGTATGAGAAAGGGTATGGATAGAAGAGCAGTCTGTGGATCAGAGGACTGATCAGTCACCCTCTAACTGAACAGCTGGTGATTTGATACAGAACTCCTCCACGAGCCCATGTGTCCTTGCAGAAAAATTCACATTTTGCTGCAAGTGTCATCAGTCTGTGTCGGTACAAAGTGTTGCATACTGTACACGGAGTGAATGACAGACACGCACACTCACACCCCACTTTATTAGATGCACCTTCCTAGTCCTGGTTCAAGTCCCTTTTGCAACTATCTGAAAGTTTTGTGGCATAGATCCAACAGGACACATTTGTCAAAGATTTTGGTCCATATTGATACAATGGAATCACACAGTTGCAGGATATTTGGTAACTGTAGTGCAAATCTCCTATTTAACCACGTCTTTTCAACTGAAAACCGTGATATACTCATTCAGAATTCCCACATACAGTTTAGTCAAGCTGTTGTTTGACTAGGCTGTTTAACTGGACCCTTTCTTTGTCATAATCCACATGTACGTAGGGGAAGTGATTAACTTTCCAAAGCATGTCAGACTACGCCGTGATAGGTAGCAATGTGCCTGTGTTGTACTTTTTAGTATTGAGCTTTTCTGACTGATCTATTATGCCACACATGAAAACAACTGATAAATCTTTGGTTCAGGGAGAAAATCGTAACAACAGGAAATGCTGAATTGGACAGAGTTACACTTTTAAATCAGAGACAAGGCCTCAGATTTTTATTGATTTTATATTATATAACGTGCCATAAGAATTTGGCACAATATCTACATTAATTTCAGTACTAATTTTGTGTAGATGCATGTTTCCACATCATCAGTTTATGTCACAGATACATTAAGTTCAGAAACAAACTAATGATGCTTACATGCCATGTCCACTTAGCTTTTACTGATGTCTCATGCAGTTCTAGAAAGCACACTCCTAAGTGTTCCATTTGTAGAAGAACCACTGAGAAAATGATGGGTGCAACTCCAAATTTGGTAAGAATTCACCCACAGCTAAATGCTACAATTATGTTTTTGTTCAGTTCATAGCAGGGGCAGGGCGGTAGAGAAACTCTACAGCAGTGAGCAGGTGGCTTGCTGACGGATAAGTGACAGTTAAAACTCCCTTTTGTTGTCTTCACAGTCTGCTAGCCTATACAGAGCTACAGCTGTAGCTGATGCTGGAGTGAGGCTACCCCTGTCAACATCAGCAGAGACAGTTTGTGAACAGGCACTAGCCATCATCAAGTGGGGCAGTTGGCCTTTCAGTTAAACTGTGCATTTGTAAGTAAATGTACATTTTACAGATTTCCCTGTGAACTGCTTTGGAACAAAAAAAAAAAAAAAAGGCCTTCTAGCTGCTAAGCTTTAAACACATGATCGAGGTTGCTAAATTTAACTGCAAGGTAAATTTGAAAATAAGTCCTGCAATGGTTAGTAAACATCTCTATGAATTTTGTTTTTTGAACTCTAACAAGAACATGTATGTTTAGAGATGATTTAAATGTGTTTGAAAGTAGGTCCATGTATTTATAAAGCTGACAGCTATGTCATTTGGATTGGACTTGACTAGGAATTTTCTTTAATGATTTGGACTCAGACTTGAAGTTTGGTAACTCAACTAAAACGCTGACATACTCACCTGGCAAACTTGGCCTTGCTCCCTGTCCTTAATAACAATGGCTCCATGTTTAATATTGGAATATTGTTTTGACAAAAGCAATAAAAATGTATCAGTTTCAACATTTTTTTCCTTTGACGACCACTTACCCAGCATTCCACCAGCCACCAGGATGTTAAACAGAGTCTCAGCATATCGCCGGTAGTCAAGCTTGGCACCAGAGGCATCAAGAAACTTTGCAACAGCTTCCACATCAGAGCCAGTTTGGTTTAGACCTTGCATAATACTTTCCTGAAACTGGGAAGGGTCAAATCTCTCCTTTTCATCTGTAAGACAGACATTACGTTATGACTTTCAACCATGACTCATGGCCTGAGAACTTTAACTTTTAAAAACATGACCTATCAGCTATCCATCCATCCATTTTCTATACCTGCTGGTTCCTGTCCAGGGTCATAGGGGTCCTATCCCAGAGTTCATTACAGATGATAGGCTGGGAGACACCCTAGACAGGTCGCCAGTCCATCACAGGGCCACATAGAGATAAACAACCACGCGTGCTCCCACACACACCTACAGGCAATTTGGAGTTCTCCAGAAACCTAACATACATGTTGTTGGACTGTGGGAGGAAGCCGGAGCCCCCAGAGGGAACCCACACAAGCACGGGGAGAACATGCAAACTCCACACAGAAAGACTCCTCAAACCAGGAACCTTCTTGCTGTGAGGCAACAGTGTGAACCACTAATCCACCCTGCTGCCTTGAGCTATCAGCTACTGACATATAAATCTTTCAATTCATCAAGCAGCCTGAAGTAAATCCTTATTTTGCTTGTAGTAACCGGCATTTTCATATTTTACCAGCAGATGGCTGCATATTTGACTTGTCATTTCTGACGGAGTCAAGTAGGCATCCAAACTGAGTGGCTGAGTTAATGTCCCTCTGGTCTGATTCCCTGTCTACCACGACATTTCCTGTGTTGTTAAACCGTGTTATCTGAGATGCGACAGCCAGCAGGACGAAGAACCCGGAGGACACAGCTGATCTCTGGGAGGGTTGCCTTAAAGTTTCTGGCCTCTTTTTCGCCTTTTAAAGCTCTGGCCCGTCAGCGTAGACTTCTGATGCCTTTGATTACTCGTAAAAGAAACTGTAAGACAAAGTAAACAACAATTCAAGTAGATCCGGTACGTCTCAATCAGCTCATCTTCAACGTCGTATTGATCATGCAGTGTTGCATATGACTACTCAAATATGTTGGACAAGTATTAAGTATACAGGCTTCATTTGATTTACGTAAATTAACTAATACAATCATTACCGTAACTTTTCTGTTATTTTCATACTAGTAGAAATAACAGGAAAGTAGTACTAATAGTACATCATCAAAGTTATGTTACCACTTGCATGGTAACTCGAAACAATCCACAAGATGACAAGTTTCATGTATAGGGGTCCTGTGAAACCTGACAGACGCTGTTACTCCCGATCCGACTTGTTCAGTGCTGTTGAACCACAAAAGTGAAGCCAGTTTGCTAACGTGACTGTTCAGAGCTACTGTCCACTTCAACTAGCGTTATTTCCCTGACGCACATTAAGCTCATACACGTTTAAATGAGGCAAACATGACCAAAAAAAACGTACCTACTCCGCTAGTAGCTCAAAAACAGCTCGAGAAAACAAATTTAATACAGCGCGATCTTAATACAATTAGATACGAAGAGGAGAGGGGGACGCGGGCGCGCATGCGCACAGCACACTTGCTGGGGAGGTACGGAGGTAACCGTAGAAGTGATTTTATTGTTAAAAACAGCCACGTTCATAGACAAGTAAAACGCCATCGAATTGAAATTAACGTATTCAAGAAGAGTGTAACGGCATTCTTTTCAATAAATCCCCAAACACCTCAAAATATTGTAGAATCCAGTTTATATCCAAGACAAACCAGTTTCTATCACGTGCATTAACCCTCCTGTTATGTTCATTTGTCAGGAACAGCGATGGTGTTCCCAGGTCAGTTTGACCTGGTGCATGTTTAATTATCCAAAAGATGTCTGAAATTACATGTTGATTACACTGATTAAGGCAAGCAGAAGAAGTTTCATACTAAAAAAAATAATTGTAACTATTTTTCCTAGCTCTTCAAACTTTAAAATGGGTCAATTTGACCCGGAACGTAACAGGGGGGTTAAGACATCAAAGTGACCCAGTGTCATATAACGGTGGTACGTAACTGGTTGCTATCTAGAAGTAAAACACAGGAGGGAGGTGTTGTGCTGCCGGGTGGGTGATGCCTCTGTCCATTAGGGATAAAAGGAAAACTTAATGTTGCGTTTCCTTAACCTCGTAAATGTAGCAATCAATGTAGGACTTTGTTTTTAAAAAGTAGCGACGTTTATTAGATACTCTCTTAATGACGACGGATAAACAAACAAACAAACAAACAAACATTTGTCATGTCAGATTATATTAGATAGATTTGTAAATTATTTTTTTAGGTGACTATATCAAGTCCTTGCCGAAATCTCTGACTCCAAATCCCACCTTGATTCCACTTCTCCTTCACACATTCAGAAATAGATGGCTTTAAAGTTCACTCACAGATCTTACAGAAGGAGTTTCTCTCTTTTTCCACAGGGCAGGAAAAGATAGCTAATATTCTGACGCTTCCTGCTGAAGATTTAAACTACTTTTGGAAAACTTCGGGTTCCCATGTACTGATTCTGGGCTTGCCTCCGAATAAAATAAAATAAACCTTTTAAAATGATTTCCGACAACACATAAAGGCGTCACAGTGCCCCCACCCCCGCCCCCCTGGAGGTGATTAGAGACGCCGGACTAGTCCAGAGACGCCGCTCCAGCCACTCCCTAGCTCCCTGCGCCCGGCAAAGCCCGAGCTCTCAAATCCAGCGAGAGCTCCATTCAAAGTGCTGAGCTGTGGATTAGGTCCTCGTTCAGTCTCCTCCAGCTCAGCAGATACGAGTTCAACCGAACGCGGCCGGGAAGGGATTCAGGAGTCACTCCAGACTGGGAGAATCACCCCGGGTTCATACTTTTGTCCGCAGAGGGGATTTAGGACGAGAAAGAAAAGCAACTTAAAGAGGCAAGTTGGACATCTTCTGTTGCTTGTCTAAGTGGTAAAAACAGAATTCATTTTCTTTTCCCTTTCACTTTGATATTCGTTACACTGTAGTCTCTTAACTTTTAAAGTTGAACTTTTTCATTGTCTGTAGAGCGGCGGGTTTCCACCTCATTCCCTTACCCCAACTTCTTAGAAGCCCGGGTTAGGACATTTCTTCTCTTCTGTCTTCAGTTGTATGTGTAAGCGAACTGTAGCAGTGGGATGGGGGCTATGCTTATGTCTGACTCGGGCTGCGCTCTTTGTCTGTGCTCCGGTCCAAACTGAGGCTCGCGCAGAAGCAGAAGTGGTCGCGAGCGCCGTGGTCGCTAATTGCCAACATCTGCGAGCAAGAACTATCTCTGAAGACGGCCAAACCGCTGCAGTTTCACCCCTTCACGCGCTGCTGCCATCCAAGTGAAGTTGTTTAACTGCTCAGAACGACGAGGAGTCAGTCAGTCTTTCGGAGGTGGAGTGGTGTCGTTTTGGGGGCGAAAAAAAAGAACCGAGATCACTCAAAATCAAACTTATTAGGCTTAGATCATGTCTTTGCATCATGTACGCAGTCATGCGTGGATAGTCTGCACCTGAGCTCTAGATGAAACTCGATGTGCGTTTAAATGATAAACTGGCTTAATGTGGCTTTACTCTACAATCCGTCTTGGTTTTCAGAAGACCCCAAAGTTTCTGACTGGAATAACTTCTCGGCTTAAAGTGCATGAATAAAACGATTCACCTCTCTGAGGAGCGTTCCATAGATCCCCCTTGACAAGTTGACCCGCTTACCTTCTGCTGGAGTCTTGCGGGAGTCTTGTGGAACTGGTAAAATAAGAGATTTGTGGGAAGATAAACAGGCAGCATGGAGAGAGCTTTAGCACAGTGTCATGTTGATTTTTCTCACTATACAGTGGGGAAACTTCACTATGGAATAAACACTGAGTACTGAAGTTTTAATCATTTAATTCTCCTGAAGCCTCACGAGGATAAGATGATACTTCTTAAAAAAGAAAATAGAAGCTTGTCTATTCTCCTGATGGTTTTCCACAAATGCCCCGCCTCTGTGGGGCAGTTTATCATGGGGAGAGCAGATGGGAACTTTATTACCCACACTGATCAAACAAAGTGATGTAAGATGCTGTGAAAGGTTGTGGGCTTTCAGAGTACCAACCTTTAGGCTCAGTTGGAAGAGGGCAGCATGTCCACTATTGGCCACTAACTTCAGTCAGTGGGAGCTTTGTTGGACGGCATTCACAAAGTTACCACAGTGTTTTTCGAATGTGCCAGACGCTCCTTCAGGAACACTGTGGGGTGACACGCTGAGGTCTGATGCTGGCTGTGTGGAGGACTAATGTCCTTCCCTCAGTGCCATGGTGATGAATGGTGTTTGCCCTTGTCTGGCTGTGTGACGCTTGTATCTTGTGTTAGGCCTGTGTCAGCAGAGATAGGCGACAGCGGTACACACGTGCACACACACATGCAGTCCAGTTGACTGAAGCACGGATGGTCTGCTGCTTCTTAGAAGCCATGCAGCACCATTTCAGTGATCCAGTCCAAAAATTAAAATCAGATCTCACTATTTTTTTCTTGTTCTGTGTGAGCAGTTTCCAAGTTAACTTTGCAAACAAAGAACCTTTAACTATTCAGTTTAACCCCAGACATTTTCCACCAATTCAGCTTAACTGCTTAAACATCCAGTAACTCCCCAAGGAAATGCAGTAATACTGTACATTTTGGCTTCTTTCCCTAATTTGCCAAGTTCAGTGCAGCTGTTTTCACCATTTACTTGTATTGCTCTGAGCCACACAGTTTTAAATGTGTTCTGTTCAGAAGACTGCCGTGCAGTGCATGCAATCTATTTTGCATCTGCTTAATGGTTCAGGTGATCAAGAAGTAAAAGTAGAATGTGGAATTCTTTAGATCTTGAGATTTTTTTTTTTCTCAATGTAAAAATTGACGTTCCACTTTTTTTTTTGCTGTTGGTGATCCATATTACAGTCGTGTAAATAAGGCTCATAGCTTTCACCTAGTGCGCTTGATTACCCCCCAACCCCAGTTAATTTTGGTTCTTGCAGTCTTGCCTTAGTAGAGTCTGTGGGCATGCATGAATGATTTATGGGCACACTTAGTCCTGCTGAAGGATTTTGGCTTGGTGGAGAGGGGCTGCACAAGTGCCATCAAGTTTTTGGCAAGCAATACCCATTCAATCAGCATTTAAAAATTGAGCACTGGACTATAGAACCAGTAAAACCAGTCAGTGGTTCAGTTGGACCTTGCTAATAAGCTGAGGCCTGCCTCTCCACTCAGACTGCTGCATATCTGTTGGGGTCCCTAGTAAACCCAGTGTTGAGTTTGAGGTTCAGTTTTTCCACTGGCTGGAAGTGTTTGAGGGTGGAGAGATTTTATGTCACCAAAAAAGTTTTATAAAATGTTGAATTCTTGGCAACTTATGGGTTTTCTTGCCTAATATGAGTCAAACTAGCTGAGGATTGTTGTGATGAGACCTGTTGACAGAGTTTGCTGTTGTGTAACAAACATGGCTCAGCTTTGTCAGTACTATAGATTTTTATTTTATTTTTTTTAAATAGTTGAAACAACAAGCTGGTCTTTTTTTTTTTTTTTTCCTTTTCCTTAAAGTAAATATAATCTTGTTTTGGTCCATGCAACACTTATCCAGTAAGATATACAGTGAACTTTGTCAGATGTATTGGTCAATGTTTAAGACCTTCTTGCTCACACTGACGCGTCCAGATTTCCTGTCCACAGTTTGGGTTATCTTCTTGATGACACTTTAAGTACATTGTAAGTAGAGCCTGCTGTGTTTTGGGGGTAGAGATTCAAGTTTAAGCCAGCTTGTATATCTTGTATGACGGGCCACATTGTCACATGTGGCTTGTGATCTTAATAATTTGGTGTAAATTGGTTCAGATATCAGTGTATAACATTGCTGGAGGCATGGCAGCTGGCAGCTGCTAGGATGTTGTGACTCGTCCCCCTGCATGACAAGGCCATGTTGATCTGCGGGAACTTCAGTATTGCATAGCATAATGGATTTTTTTTTTTTTTTTTTTTTAAATTATCACTTATTTGTGATACCACTATATTTCCAAACGAGCACTCCCAAGGTAGCTTGACAGCACTGGTGTACTAATTTCCCTGTCCTGGACCACAGGCTTGCTTTCCTGATCATAGAGTATTTCAAAATGGAAAACTACTTTGAGTTGCTTTCAGTTCATGCAAGTAAATGCTGCTTCATTGCCTTTGCTCTTTGTCTTTTAACCATATTTAAGTGTCTTCACAGATGTTGACCTTGTTGCTCTGTTACTTTTAATTTTTCCTTGCTAAAGGCCAGGACAGTTAATACATGACCACTGCCCATTAATAATAAATGTAGATTTAATGGTGATTTTTATTAATGCCTTCCTCATAGCTTGATCTGGCTAGGAAATCTAGGTCAGTGTTGCAGGGAGCAAAGCATGTCTCTTAATATTACCACAACATGCATTGAAATTGTGCAGCCATCCATCCATCCTTTTTATTTATTTATTTTTTTAAAGATGATAAAATTGCACCCCTGCTTTATTTATTTTTCCCCATCAAGCAACTTGGCTTTTCTAAATGAAACACTTTCATCTGAGGGAAATTATGGGTTATATTGTAATTTCTTAAATTCTGACATGTGCTGCAAATGTTGGGTGTATGATGACAAGTACGCTGGCCCTGACCCTCCGTTGGCACGCTGCGTGACACTGGAGTGTAGTGGAATATCAGCAGGTAGTTTCTCAAAGAATAACAGAGTTGTGTGAGTGAAAATATCCCACGTTTGCAATTATGTGCCTATCAGTTGTGAAAGCTTGAGTAGCTTATTCAGTGGGAGCCAACATCAAGAGCAAGTCTTCCCAATGGAATTTTATTATTATTATTATTCTTTATTTTTTAATTTTGTTGGAGTGGGGATTGCTTTGCACGTGAGGTCAGCATTTGATGTAGCAAACTTAAATGTGTAAATCACAGCCATCTGCACACCGGCTCAGTGCCAGTGTGGAGGATTTGGAGACTGCATTCAAATAAGGTGATGTGCATGTACCCACACTGAGGCTGTTTGACACTCTCACTGCGTCACTGATGCATGAGCTTTAGATTTGAGATTAATGGAAGCTAAATTACATGATTATTCAACTGTTCCTCTTGTGTTTTATATTTAGGATACAGTCCTCTGAGGTGGATTTTCTGAACCACATGCCCAAAAATCCTATTGATTCAGGCATGCAACATGTATTAGTCTTTGAGAAAAAAAAAAAAAAAATCATGAGTGATTCAAAATATCTGGTGTTGGCACAAAATGGTACTGAGTGTTTAGGTTGTATTTGTCATTTCCCTGCAACTTGGCATTGAGGTTAATCCTCATGAGTTTTATCAAGGCTGTTAGGTTTTCTCTTTCTGCCTCTTTGGATGCAGTACAACAGTTAACGACAGGGAGCAAGTTTTATTAATGGGATTGTGTCTGCTGCTGCCTGGAAGCCACTTCCAAATCTGGGGTAGTGGGTTACAACAAGACGAGATGGGGTGGAGGATGGAGATGGGTATAAAGTGTGTGTTTTGTTTTGATTTGTGTTTGTGTTTGTAATCAAAATGGTGCAGGTCTTTCTTTGGGAGACGTGAACATGCTCTCTGCAGGTCAGACTTCAGCATCTGTTTTCAGTGGCGAGTTGGCTCTGTCTTTCAACACTTGTCCACACAGACAGTTCTTCGTTGAGACTATGTTGTGGATTCAAATAAATACTTGGATGTTTTGTCTTATATCAGTTTGGTGCAGGATGTTAAAACATGATCTACTGCTGTGGTTGAGTAAGGCTTTTATTTTTTTAATTTTTTTTCCTTGATGTGGTAAGGTTACATAGGGTATAGTAAATGATGCTACTTAAAGCAAGATAACCAGAAAAAGCATTGATTTTTAAACTTGTTCCAAAAACCTTGAATTCAGAGAATGGCGCTGACACATTTTCAAAGCTTGAGCCAATTTTGCTGTAATATTTAGCATGTGGTTACCTTGGTTAGACTTCAATACAGCACCACTGAAACTAAAACCTGCAGCTAAGCTTGAATTTAAATGTGATTTACAGTGTTGGTGCGACCACGTGGTTGCATTCAGCTGATGCTTTAAACCAGGGTTGTTCAGGTCAGTCTTTTAAGGGCTCCTGTCCTGCATGTTTTTAGATGTTTCCCTTCATCCCCACACCTGCTATTTAAGTACTTAATCTGAATAAACCACTGTCTTAGAGCAGTTGAACTATAAAGATCCACTGGTGATCGCTTCTTTTTGATTCCAGTCTCCAAATGCGAGTTCGGTGAGCTCACGAAGGATGCAGTAGTCCTTCCTTTTCTGCTTTTACAAAGCGTTAAAACATTCTGCAATCTCAAGGTGGTGCCTTTCCACACCTTGGCAGTCCAATTGCTATTAAGTCCCTGTGTCTTCAGTGACTGCTTTATTATGATGGCACTGAATGAAATGTGGTGCTGAAAAGACACTATGAAAAATGTTTCTTCCTCCTTACTGCCGTGGCTTCCTCACAGTTGTTCTGACCTCAGTTTCTGTTGCTGATGGAGTTTACAATGTTGCCACAGATGGAGGATTGAGCTTCACTGGGAGAAGAAGCCGGCCCAGTTTCAGCTGGTAGGGGCTCCTTCAGGTTGCCAATTATGACGGCAGTGTTCGCTGAACAGCTGGTGTCCCAAATTGAATGACTACTTTTCACACAGCATCCATGGCCAGTCTCTGTATCTGACAAAAGAAATATTCTTTTTTTTTTTTTTTTTTTTGTTTTTGTTAAAAAAAAAAAATTAAATTTTTGCCTTGCAAAATGTAATTGATATAAGGCAAACAGTTTTGTCACATAAGTGGTCTTGTGTTCTGAATGACAGATGTGCTTCTGTGCTCCTGGCCATGATTTATTTAAAAAAAAAATGTTTTTTTCTTATTTGTGTTAAATATTAAGTATTATCAAGGTCCCCAAAGTGTTTAAGGGATTATCTGAGGATACATGCAGCATTTGCCATATTGTTCTGAATGGGTTTTGGTCTGAAACCCTGTTTCATTTCAAATTTAAGTTGAGCAGAAATGAACTATCTAGTATCTCTGAGCAGCTGATAGTTTATTCTCAGGAGGGTTGAACTGGTAAAGGACAGGGAACTGCTTTTAAAGCACACAAATGGCACTGAATGCTTTTTCAAAGTACCCTGAAGTAAACTTGTTGTGTTGCTGATGGGAATAATTCAGCCGACGTCAGAAAGCTGACAAGCTAATGGCTAACATTTCCCACCACTATGGCTCTTGGGTCAAGATGAAGCTGTAGGTGACATTTAAAAATGTCTTGCATGTAAATAAACATGTTAAATCTGAGTTTCTTTGAGTGAGTTTTTTTTTTTTTTTTTAAATTATATAAACATCATTTCTAAACTGAAGGTTTAAACCTTGAGCGAAAGGTTTATTTACTTAAAATGTGTTTTGTTTTGTTCATTAGTTGTTGGCTGTCAAATTTAACAAAACTAAGACCTCATTTTAACTTGGTTAATCACCAGACATGAACTTGTGGGGGAGTCTTGACTATCGTATTGGCACAAGAATATTTTAGGGACTCCTTAAGTACCATTAACTTTAAGTGCACAGAGTGCATTATAACATTTTTTTTACATTTGATATGTTTTTATTCCTGCCTGGCTGAATAGGTATTTTAATTTGTTGCAGACCAAGCACTGTTAACACCCTGCACAGGAAAAAGGAATTTATACTACAAGATGACCACCTTTTATGTTCTTTCTCTTTTTTTCTTTTTACCTTAGAGGACTTTGCCCCTGCTGTCAGTAGGAACAGTTTTCTCTTTTAATTTAAATATTTATATTTTGATTGAAAGCATATGAATGATTGAAGGAATGAAAAGCCTTCATTGTCATTGTATCAAATACAGCAAAATAAGGAGTGCTACTCCTTTGGTGCATTTACAAATAGAAAACTTTTATTTAAAAAAAAAAAAGCTTTGCAGGAAAGCACTGCATCAAGACCCTGGACATATAACCCTCCCTTTATCTGCAGCCCTGTAGCAGCAGGATTACTGTTCTAAGGGAAGATGGGCTACAGCACTGGACTGAAAACTGCCAACTCCAGCACTGTCTTTGTCATGCCAGATCCTTTCACAGCCCCAAATATTAAGTTGCTGCAACAAGCAGGCCGGATGGAGTAAAAACATTCATGAAACATTTTCTTGGGGGGTGCAAGTTTATTGTAAGAAACCCTAAAGGGCAGAAATTCTCCACTTGTCTAACTTCCTTGAACATTCTCAGATGCCACAGGCAAACTAGGTTGAATAACATATGAAAAGGCCCTACTCTGCCTCTGGAGACAAACTCCTGCTGGTGTGTGTCTCTTTCCTTTTTTTTTTCCTCTCCACCTCCTATAAGCAGTGACAAGATAGACAAATATGTATACATTTTTTGGGTCCAAAAGAATTTGGTTCCATCATTTTGCTGTTGTACATCACAACACTGAATTTGATTTAAATGATTCATCTTTAAGATAGAAAGTTGGTATTTAAGCAGCTGTTTGCCTAAAGGTACAAGTATAAAGTCCAATGGTATCTCAAGGCAGTTGAAGGAGGCCATCAACTCCTTCTACATAAGACTGGGCTTTCCCAGTCCAATGTTGGCATGAAACCACAAGGCTGCTCTTTTTAAATGTAACATTTCTGACTTCATCTGTATTCTGTTGCAGGGGAGGCTGACACCTGCAGCCAAGATGGAGGTGAAAACATCACTTTTGGACAACATGATAGGGGTTGGCGATATGGTCCTCCTAGAGCCCTTGTCAGAAGATTCATTTCTGGAGAACCTGAAGAACCGCTTTGACCACAATGAGATCTACGTAAGTGTGTTTTTCCTGTGGTGCTGACAGTTGGTACCGTGTGTGAGAGATGACTTGACACTACCCTCCTTAAACTGAACATATTTTAGTTCTTTTGGAGTGTCACAGGAAGTGTTGCTTGCTGCTTCTCAAAGACGGAAGCAAGAGGACGAAGGCCTGTCAAAGGAAACTTGTAGATACTCAAGTCTTTCTCTAACCTTTCCTTCCATTATTTCAGTCATGGTTTCAAAAGTAGTCCGAGGAGTGTTACAGTCCAGTCAATAAACCTGTGAAATGCCATCTTTATGAGCCATGATATTAAAAGCTCAGGGATGAGAAGGACTTTGCAAACAAAGAAGGGGGTTTTATGATTTCTGCAACAGCCAGTTGGATGGTAGGATTTCTCTGCCTTGCAGGTTAGCTACTCTAGACTTCACTGAAGATGCTACAGGTCTGCTCTCATGCTCGCTGGCTCAGAGGGATCTGCTCGTGTCTCCTTATTTCTTTAGTAACACACCGATTTGAAGTTGACTATATCCAGCTGTTTAACAAGAATTATATTTTCATATCTTCAGATGCCCTAAATTTTCTGTCCTAATTTTCTGACCATTTTTTTCCCATCCAATCTGTAGAGCTCATTTAAATGGTGTATCTGTGTTTAAAGTTGCTCAGCCTGTTCACGTAGCACGTCCACTCTGAGATGTTATTGTAAAACTTATGCAAAGCCTTAATATTTTTAACCTTTTATTTTTTTTCCAAGTTTATCGGTGACTACATATGAAGTTCAAGTGAAAAATTGGAGTGTTTTATGGAAAGGTACTTTGCATGACTAGCAGTCAATAGTGGAAGCTTTTTGGCAGCATAAGCTGCAGTTTGATGGTGATGACCAGGAAAAGCACTGGAACCTATATTTAGTCAATAAATGTGCGGTGGACAATTCTTGCCTGTGAATTCATTTTTCCCCTCACATGACATCATTCCTTACAAATGGCCCCATCCCCCACACCAAACTATCATATGACGGCTCACAGCAGAAGAAAACATGGCTTTGTGTTCCAGAGGGACAGCACATGTATCCAATAACTTTGGAAATCAAATGAACTGGGAATCACCCTGTTACATGTTTGACTGCTTCTTGTGGCTGCCTAATGGGAGGAATCCCTGAGAATGCCAGTGTTGGTAGTGTGAGTTAGACTTTGAGCCTCTGTTGGTGGCCACGGCTCAAAAGGAGTTGTCAAACTTCTTTCTCACACAAACTACGTCATTAGTTTCAGCTTGTGGTGGGACAGTCGTGTAATACTTACTTTGATTCTTGAGTATTCAGCTGCGTATTTTGAATTTGGGGCTAATTTTCGGTATATAAGGAAATTGTTACAATTATCATATCAGAATGTAAATGTAGTACTGTGCCTGCTGTCAAATGAGAAATTCAGACCACACTCTTCCAGTCGTTTTTGTGAAAACGGGACGGGAAAGCTCAATGAAGGACAAAGTGCAGTCAAAATTTCACGGGGGTTCAGTGGACTCTGAACCTGAGCTTGTTGATTCATTAGTACTACTTCAATACCAGTGTTAACCAGTCACTTTACGGTAGTTTTGACTGACTGTGGTCTTTCAGGCTTATAGGCCATTCAAATCAAATGTAAATCACTGACCCATTTTTGATTTCATGTGAATTGTTGGTTATTATATTTGACTTGAATGTCCCAACATCTTACAACCTTACAAGACCCTTGGGTGAAGGAGGCTTCATTTGTCATCAGTTGTGACATCTGGAAACAGGATATAAGGCTGGAATCGGGGCAGTGGCTCACATTGCCCTTCCTACTCCACATTCTTTCAGGCTTTTCCTCCACTTCTCATCACTAATGCTGTCATGTACAATGTGTCTACTTGCAGCGTTTTATAAGTAAAGAATATATTACTTAGTCTGAAAAGGGGGAAAAGAAATGGTGTTATAATTCAGTACACCACCAGACTGTGAAGGACACTGTAACTTTGAGGTCCCAAAAACACGTGATATTGTTTACATTGCAGGCAGAATTTGTACACATCCTCCGCACTTTGAAAAGGCCTCACTTTGCCTCTGGTGTATTGTTGAACAAGAGGCTGTGGGAGGCTGTGATGTAGATGAGGCCATGCTCCACTCCTGCCAGAGTACTTTATGCAACAGCCATTACCATAGAGAGCAAAGAGAAATGCTTCAGGTTGTTGCAAACAGTGCTCAGATGGCACTTTCAGGCATGTGGGAGGTTGATGGCTGGTTGCATTCCCTTTTTAGATGAGTCTGACAAGTGCTGTTGATCAGAACCTGTTTAATGTTACATAAGTGTTATATAGTGTGAAAAAGATGCCTTGAATATTTTATGTATTCGATTTAATTCCTGCAAAAAATGTGGAAGAATTTAAAATGACTTGCAGATTAACCATATCTATGTAAAATAAAACAAGTTCTTAATATTTTTGCAGTGCTATGAGGTTGGACTGAGAAGACGGCTTGTCAGATTCCATCAGGAGAAAATTGGCTAATACTAATCTGCTGGAACACTTATATTTTGTAAAGAATTGCAACAATATTAACTTGAATGAAATGATTTTCATATTTTGGCTTTATGACCTGATGTGATGTCAGAGTGTTTTTACTTTGACTGGAACTATCCACACACCTTCCAAAAGTTTGATCTCTCAAATGACTCTTTATTTTATATTTATTTCCTCACATGCTTTAGCGAACAGCTTCAAGTTTCCCAAAAACTCTCAAAGCCTTTAGATCATCATGGTTGGAGCCAAAAATGTGTTTTTGTTTGCACCAGTAGCTAATATCCATGTTTCTGTCTTGATATGCCATTATGAATCCTTAGACATGATTGCTCAAACACAATGTGAAACCTTCTCTCAACACCATGACCTTTTTAGTCAGTACTGCCCACCCCAAACACTTGAAGCCCCTTAAAGCATTGCATGTCTCAACAATATTGGTTTAAAAAGCTAACAGTAGCAGTTTTCCTGCCTTGTCTGTTGACATCCAAATAGTTGGAGGGATCAAAAAAAGGTGTCAAGACAAGTGGTTCTGTCAGTTTTATACAAAAAATACATTGCATATTCATAGTAATTTGGTTTTTGTTTCTTCTCCTTTCAGACATATATTGGCAGTGTGGTGATTTCCATGAATCCGTACAGGTCCCTGCCCATCTACATGCCAGACAAAGTGGAGGAGTATCGCAACAGGAACTTCTACGAACTTAGTCCCCACATGTGAGTTTACCACCCTGGTCCTTTTCAGACCTTATACTCAAGATCTGTCTGTCTGTCTGTCTGTCTCTCTTCTTTTCTTTTCTTTTCTTTTTTTATCCCCCAAGTTATAAAATTACTTCGGGGTGGAGGGGCAGAGGAATCCAACTCCTCTCTTGTACAGTGACTGACTGAGGTGCTTCTGCTGGCCGTTCAGTACAGTGCCATGCCATCTGTTTATTGGCAGCACTGACTCACTCAACACTGGTGCCAGTTTGCCTAGACAAAACAAACCTCAGCACTCACCCGCTGTGTCTCAAGGCTGGGACAAACCCCCTTAGACATGACTTGGAAGGGTTGCCTTTGTCCCAGAACAGATCCATCCCTAAAGACAAAAGAAGACTTCTTGGCCTTGTTTTGCAGCCATCTATGCAAACATTTTTTCAGATGCAATTTTATATGTAGCTGAACCCCTTTTAGAGTTTGTAAAAATGATTGAGAACAAACTCAATCTGCAAGTGTTAGCTTGTGCCAGTGAATCTCAACATTTTGCAATTCAACTTTGCCAGCATAGCTAATAAGTGTTTAGTCAGAGAGGGTATGGAGGAAAACCATTCAACTTCATGCCCCAGGTTTCATTTGTGCCCTCTGCTGTTGACTACCATCAAAATGGAGTTAAAAAAGAACTAAATAGCTGGCTAAAGCACATGGAACATAATTTTCTTGTGACACTTTTTCTTTCTTTTAATCAAATGGAACTTCCATGTGAAATGCTTTTTAAAGTCTCATCTCTTCAGCAGAATTGGAAGTCTATTTCATGACTAATCCACAAGCATTTCAAGACACTCAAAAGATGTCAAATATCTCTCTGTTCCCAAGGTGTTTGCACAAAAACATCTCATATCTGGATCTTTTTGGGTGTTGGCTATTTGGCTGTTCTCAAGAAGGGGTAAACCCTCAGTTGTCAAATGTATAACAGTTAATCATCTACTCCGTTTCTTTTTATATATTGTGTTTCTTTAAAAGTAAACTATTCTGGCTCTGACACAAGAAAGTGTTACAGCCCATACAATTTGGTGTTAAATTGGAGACAATGTATATTGAAGGGGTTATTTATTTCTGTGCCTGATGGCTTATGTTTGAAGTTGGGTTTTGAATTGACACAACCCCTGTCACCAAGTGTGTTTCCATTAGTGTTTGTTCCTGGTAAAATTGCCAGACGGAAACCTCTTAAACAGGGCCAACCCCTGTCTCAGCTGATGTGTTTCAATTACACTGTAGTGCCAAATGAGAGGCACTGACTGAACAAATAAAACCGCTGGCCATGTGATGGTAATGCACATTTTTTTGCTCTTTGCAAATGGCCAATGGCACAAAAGGAGATGAAAAAGAGGAGTGCTGCAAAAGAAGGGAGAGAAGAAATGCTTAAACATAGAAGGGATGGAGATGGTTTTTTTTTTTTTTTTTTTTTTGTTAAACATACATTGCTGTGGTAGCGATTTGAGATTAAACGAAAAACACTAACTGGACCACCAACAAGGCCTGAACCTCCTTGTTGATTTCTTCTTTTTTTCTGTAATCTCAATCTTCATCAAATGTGTTTAAAATGTTTCTGGTCTAGATGATTCAAATGAGTTATTAATGGGATTTTTAATTTTTTTTAAATTTTTTATGTGTACTTAAGAGAGTTGAATGTAATTTAGAATACCTAATCGGACCCTCGCCAAGGAGTTCCTCTAAGTCGATTGAAGTACCTCTCCTACAGGAACATTTTCCACCCTTCGAAGGTTCCTGAAAGCCTCTTTGGAGGATTGTTGATGGTAGTGGAGACTTGTCAACAATCCGGCCCCTGATGACTTACCCGGAATCCCGGCTAATGCAAACACTGACATGGTCTTAAAATGTGTTCAGATTAGGGTTCTGAAACATCATAGGCCCAAATGGAAGTTGGAATATCCAGCTGCTCCATGTCCACCTAATTTTTCTGCATTTGACACTCGCACAACCTGGTGTGAAGGGTTGGTATCAAGTTCATTAGTCATTTATTTTTGAGTTGTAAATGCATAACAATGTTCACTTTTGTACTGCATCAGGTATTCCGATATTTCATCTATGCCTTTTT
This sequence comes from Zenarchopterus dispar, assembly GCA_028564865.1. Lineage (NCBI taxonomy): Eukaryota > Metazoa > Chordata > Actinopteri > Beloniformes > Zenarchopteridae > Zenarchopterus > Zenarchopterus dispar. The sequence goes on along the minus strand of JAOWBL010044032.1, from coordinate 3,886 downwards.
AGTAAACTAACTTTGGAGAAAGGCACAAAATGTCACTATTTAACATCTACTCATATTTTGAAAGAGCAGTAATTTCTGTTTGAGTACAGATGGTAAATCACTAAAACTCTGAGATATTAACATGTTTAATATGTAAGGGGAGGCTTTTTGTTTTGTTTTTTTTTTGTTTTGATAGTGTAGTATTTAGAATGTTTTACATTTTCTTTCCAGTATGAACATAATGGAGCATTTTACCCTACAGATTTAGTGTAGAACATTTTATGATGTCCACATTTCTCAAAAGTGGACACGCAATTTTAGATTTTCTTTGTAATATCTATAAGGTGAGAGGCAGCTGGATAGCTGTGGTTCAGAAACAAATTTAATTTAATTTGAATAAAAGTAGAGTCAAATTGTATTCAGAGTAATGTTTTGTTTTTTTCTTTGACAAACAGAAGACAGCTCTTTTTGTTGGTTGTTCTTTCTTTCTTTTGTAAAAATTCATTGGTCAACTCTAGGCTGTTATTGAACTGTTATTTTTCCTCCTCCTCTCCCCTGCTGTGCCATGCAAGCATAAAGACCATGTTTCATGGCATGTAAGAGCAGTGTTTGATGCACTTGATCCTCATAAATGTTTGATGGTCATGTATTTTATATTCACCTTATTGAAATTTTGACATTAGTGCAGTAAAAACCCCAAGAACTCATGCAAAGAGCTCTCAACACAAGTGGTCAGCATGTACAGGTGCATTCAAGGTGCAGTGGAGACCCAGATTCAGGGAATTGTATGCGTGTCAAATTCTATATAGGCTAAACTGTGTGTGTCTTTTTTTCTGCTTTTAAACCTCAAAGTGAAATCATGGCTGCATGGATAGGTTCCACTTAAAATGGTCCATTTTTCTGGCTATATGTTGCAATTTTGGGGAATCTGTTAAAATGTGTTTTTAGAACTTTCTCCTATGATGACTGGTCACTACATTCCTTTGTTGTGTCATAAATCTGTTGGCTAATTGAGAGTCTATGCAAAACTATTTTTTTTTAATTTTTTTTTTTTTTAAATTTTTTAAGATAAATTATCTAGTATTTTGATAAACGTGTCTTGCAATGCATGCATATGCTCTTCCACTTGCTATCGTATACTGCAAACTAACAATGTGTGTATCAGATGAAGTAGGGCCGCTCCTTTCATACTGGCAAAGTTGTTAGCATGCTAATTGCTTGTTAAGGTCAGTTTTAATTAAGCATAAATAGTAGCTCATGGCCTGACGAGAGACTTGTGCTGTATTGATTGACTTAGGAAAAGTTGGTCGTCAGGCTTTGGGTGGTGCTTAGTTGGACTAATACTCTATCAAAATATTTTTACTCCTGGAAGTTTTTGGCAGGTGATTTATTTATGTATTTATTTAT